>JAPYZP010000989.1:0-19160 GCA_030522985.1 Torymus sinensis | reverse complement strand
TGTGATAATTAGCAGGCATATTTGCTGAATGCTATGTAGTCAAAAAAACGGCTAGAAAAATTGTCGCCATCCGTCTTTAGAATTTTTATTCTGAAATAAGGTAGGTCGATATCTGCAGCAACGGCATCATTGATAATAATTACATCAAGCTCGATTCGAAGAAAGATACCTATCCGGCGCGGCCAGTTTAAAAAAGCTCGCCGCTCGTTAACGGCTAATTTACCACTCGCAAGAGCGCGCGCGCGTGTGCGCCGCGAGTTCCATGAACTCTTCGCTCGGTCGAATTGAAATTTCAGCACATCAAAAATAGATATGTCAAAATCTAGTTGTCACACACCCACGACTTGCCTCAACACACACTTGGCCTTGTCCGCGACATGTGGCAGATAATCGACAAGACGCATAAATATAACTCTCGATGTGTGATACAACAGGCATCGAGCGTAGGATCCCTCGCGCACACGCGCGTCAAAACCGCAACCCTTCCGGGGGGAAGGTTGAGGGGTCGACGCACGCGCTTTGCCGACGACGCGTCACCCGAATCAAATTATACACCTGCTGTACACGCTGCAACATAGCGCGACTTCTATCGCAAAAAAATGAAAAAAAAAACCGAAGGAAGGAACGAAGCATCGCGTGCGCTCGAACGAGAAAGAGAGAGAGAGAGAGAGAGAGAGGGAGAGAAAAGGAGGCGTTAAACTTTGTGGGGGAATGCTTAACTAATGCGGATCGATATTGGAGCGGGCTCACGCGACGTCGGCGGCGGCGACGGGGGAGCGAGAGAGCGCGTGCGGCGCCCACCGCTGGTTACAGTACGTACACCTACAGTATATACACGGTCGCGAGAGAGCGCACCTATACACACCTAGCCAGTGGATTCAGTCAGTCAGTCGGCCGGCCGCCGGCTACTTGCGTATATGCGCTTCAGATAGCCCGTGGTGCTGAGCAGTGCGCAGCTTAGCGCTGCCGCTGCGCCCGCCGCCGATGCCCGCCTATCAGAATATCCATCATCAGCAGCAGCCGCAGCAGCAGCCGCAGCAGCAGCATCCACAGCAGCACCGGCATCGCAGACAGGACTCGGCCGCGTCGGACACGAGCTCCGCGACGGAGAGCTGCCTGGATGCCTGCAGGACCAAGGAGCACCTCAGGATTGCCGCCACGTCGTTCTGCGGTGAGTGACGAGGGGCACCTGTGCGATTGGGAGGCTTTTGGGGATGAGAATAAGGTTAGAGGGCTGATAGTCGAATGATTTTTAAAAGATTTCAGTGTTGAGATAAAGGGGCGATTTCGTCGGTATTATTATAAAAGCGCGATCAAATTGTGTCAACTGTTGAGGAAAATTGAAAAACATTTGACAAAGTATTTTTCTTGATGAAAACTCGATGAATTAATAACTCTGTCAAACGGTGCTATTGCTATTTTAATATTTAATATAACTAATAGTTGTTAGTAATGAATGGGAAACATTATAATGAATCAGTGAATCAGCTATTCAAAACTGAATACTATACTTCAAATCAAACTTTTGCAGTCAAAATATGTCCATTTCGTTCATTTTGAAAAGTAATAAAAAAAAGTATCAATATTATACGTCCAATGTCAAAACAGTTCAGTAAATTTCCTATATAGCAATATTAGTCGTTGTTATAGATCTTATCGCCCGAAATTGCGTCATATATATAGCCACGCACTGTTAGTTAAAATGTATTTTTTCGCGTGCAAGGAGACAGCTGTTTATTACACTATTCGGCAACAGCGAAGGAATATTTTAGGTCGTATCCGGGTCGAGGAGCTAAGCTCGTAATAATTGGAGTGTCGGCAAATCAAAATTAATGAATTCCGGAAAGTCCAGCTTTTATTGATCCGCCGGCAAATTAAACGATATTACAATGTACATTGTAGGCATTGTACAATTAAACACTATTGTTTTCGAGTAAGCGAGGCATCGATAAAGGTTCCGAAACAAATTAAGTTTTATCATCAAAACTTTCATTACGCACGCACGTGATAAAGAAAGGACGAAGGTGAATTAATGACTCTCGCTCTCCTCTCTCTATACACAGGCGAACATTAAATATATATTTAAGCCACATAAATTCAGTGGACAAAATACGCCACCTCTAGTGCTCTATAAACTCACGTACTCGACATACATGTAGGATTTTCATGGTAAAGATAAACTAATCGACAGCTATACATGCAATTTCACGCATCGCGCACTTTTTTCCACAAGGACACTTTTAATTTCACTGTTTTTTTCAATATTCTTGTTCTCCGATCGCGCCGAAAACCAGTTATTTCCGGAGCGGGCATTAGGAAAGCATGACTGAAAGTGTGAACAACCGAAGGAATTGGCCACCTGGAAACAGCGGCAGACGCCTATAATAGGGCACGATTATAATAAATTACAGCTAAATTAGTATTGACCGAGCGGCCGCGACCTTTGACGCCGGGGGGAGATGCCTCGCACGCACCGTTGCTGTCTTTTTTATACGAGCTTCTTCTGCTGCTTCTGCCGTATCTCACTCTATGCGTCTGTGTGGAGCTGTGGCGAGGCCACTTAGGTCAACTGATTCACTTTATTACATTCGTCTATATCCTTCGACACGTTTTAGTATACTTATCGTGTAAGCTCGAGTCCTTTTTCGAAAATCTCACGACGATTGAGTGAAAGCCATTTCTTTCTTTGCTTTTAACTATTTATTTTACTCGGTAACATTCTTTGAGTAATATACAAGAACAGAATTACATAAGGATAATTATGATTTAATTGCTGCTTTCGTGCGGTGAGTGTTTTACATTTATATAAAGTAGCGGGAGAACGAGGGACGATGCTGACGACCGCGGCTTTGAAATTCTAATGGCTCAATGTAATTTTAATGAGTTCCAAGCTGACAGAAATTGGCGTTAATTACTGTGCAATCAAATTAAAATTTCAACTTTTTTATATACAGTAAACTGTAGAGATATTAAAAATCAGGATCGGAATACAGACATAATTGATAATATTTTTTTCATAACAATTTAGAAGAAAAGGTTGTTTTTCACAACATAACAATTTTTTTTTTTCTTAATTTTCTACTCACCTCACGCAGTTTTTCATAAGTACAAATGAAATTTTAGAATTAATATTTTTGTACTTACGTTACCGCATAACCATTCTGATTAGAATAAGTGCAGATTAAAAAACGGAGACAAATTTGCAATGCTAAGAGGATTAATTAGTAAAACTTAGTCAGCGACACGTTCTTCTTCCTTCTATACACAAAATAGTTTTTCTTTCCGTCCGTGGAAGTGCATTATTTCCCACCATTTGCAAAAGAAAAACAAAATAATGAAAAACCTCTAATATTTTTAAATTTACGTATATTAATATCTTGAATATCATAATTGAAATGATAATGTATTCTGCATTGCTGTTGGGAAAAAATTACTGCAAAAAGGATAAATCATAAAATATTTTTCAATTTTCGCGCATTATACAGCCCAAGGTAAGAGTCATCTTTTCTTTGCACACTGCACGAGTAGACCTGATAAACTTCAATTGATCGTAAACGATCGTCATCGTTAAAGTTTTGCAAGGCTCGTGCGTGTACGGGGCACGCACCGTTTCCCTCACTTACTCTCTTTCTCTATTTCAATTTCTCATACCGTCTACTTCTGTTCCCACCTTTCATAAAACGCACGCACGGAGGCACGAAAATTCGCCCACGCGCTGTTTGAATTTCCCGCGTGGCTCCAAACTGGAGAGAATGCGCGCGTCGTGCGCGTGCGCCCGATCAGCTGATCCGCGGAATGGTCGACCGATGCGTGTGTGGCTATGTAAACGCGGTGAGGCTAGAGCCTCTGACGTGTGTAAGAAAATCATGTTGTTCAAGGAGAAAAATTAGTGTTTAAAGTGATTTTTCCAGCTGCCTTAGACCATGGCGGTTTTTACAATGAGAACGTTTCCCGCGCTCAGCGTCATTTTACTCCTCTACGGACGTCTTTCCTCGTGTAAGTGCCATGCTAAGTTCCGCATAGGTTTCTTTTTTCTTTCATTAGCTAGCGAGCACAAAAAGACTGCCTTACTTGTGAAGCCGCCCAAGTGTGCGTTTGCGCGCCGTCTGCTACTGCTCGTATATAGTGCGTTAAAATTCTTGTATATCTCAAAAAGAAACTTTATTTTATTTTATTGTTACGTACGCCGTTTATATTGTTATTTCACGTTTATTTTATTATTTGCTTTATAGTGTTTTAAGCTTTAAGGAGTTTAGTGTAAGCGCATTTCACATTTTTGCCACGATTGATGCTTTGATAATAAGTAATTGAATATAACTTCACAGTAAACTTCTCATTGTGTGCCGCGAATTTTGAAAAATTTTTATTTAAACAATTTTCTCAGAGAATTCGGCTCGTTAAAAACTAAGTAGTTTTTTCAACAATAAATTACCTAATCGCTTTTTAATGACGACTTGTAAAATTATTTGTTTAAAGTAATTTAGAAAAAAATTAAAAGTTTTTTAAACATAGATATTATAGTATAATTATATATGTTTGAGGAAAAAACATTAACATAACAAAATAAGATATTTCGCATAAAACTTGCTTTATGTTTATTTGGTCAAGATATAATACAACTGCTATAGTTTTATGGAATCTAAAAAATGTCATTCGAATGCTACTTGATGATTCATATAGACGTAATATCAAGCTAATTCATAAATGTTTTTACTCTTCATTTTTTATGAGTTGTGAAAGCAATGTCCAAATCGTAATTTATTATGTAAATTGTATAACTTCACTTTTAGTAAATATTGTGATATAAACTATGTATGATTATATATGAGAATTTTGTGCGAAAAATTTTCCGAATAATGATATCCATAATAAAGAAAATGTCACTTCTGCAAAATTTGTTCTAAAAGATTGATAACCGTTGAATGAATAAGTAAACAATAATACGAAAGTGAGAAAAACAAATAATTTGTTTATGAGAACACTAAAACGTCATAGCGTGATGCTACACAATCTTCCCTTTTTATTTTCTAGAAAGAAACATATTTTCATTATACATATATACAGGAAAACAGATTAACGCTATTTCAAAGCTCCACGTAAATTATTGATAAATATATTGCAATTAGTGACGTTAACAAAATTATTCTTTGGTTACGCTAAATTCATAAATTAATGAATTAAATGAAATACCGTATTATAATAAGTACTTATTTCATACCTATAAAGAATATCTGTAATTGAAACATCTTTAGTTTCAAATTTAAATTTATTTTCGCTATTGATAAGATATAAGTAATATAATAATTCATTTTTGCTATTGATAAGGCGGCAAGTCTATCTATATTTTCACGTTTCACGACAATTTCTCGACAATGATTGTTCATTTTATCGGCCGATAGCGTCAAATGAATCATTACTTTTTTTCCCCGTTAACGTGCAAAAAATTTGTAAAAATGTGTGAAATTTCAAGAATCCCAACTTGAGTCATTTTTATATCGTTACCTAAGTGAACTAGTTGCACGATTACTTAACTCATGTGTTCACGTATTTTTGAGTTTATTTACGTAACCTTGACATACCTATGGGGACTCATGTAACGAAGCTATCTCGATGAGTTTCAAAAGAAATCGTTTCACAATCGCCTCGAAAATTATCCAACAAATAATCGCGCGAAAAAATAAACGAAATTGCAAAACTAACAACAACAAGAAAATAAAAAAGCTACAACTTGGAAAAACCATGATCGTCAGATTAGAGACCGTCTCGCTCGGCGTAAAAATCTAATTCCTGGGTATAAGAAAATGCCTAATCCTCTGCCGGCGATCACGTGACGTGAAAAAAGAGCGCGCACAGGATGCAGACACCGAAAACGTAACCGCCTGCTCCCTCCCCACCTCCTCCTGCTCCGGCGAACTGCATTTTCGAATTCGCGCACCACGCCACTATCTCGTTCTCTTTCCTCCGCGGCTATTAAGACACGCGCAGGAGAAGGAGAGGGGACGATCGAGCCCATGAGGAGTGTATAGAATCATATACCTTCGCCAGTCGCGCGCGGCTATCCGTCATTCGCGAAACGCACGTGTCCCTCTCGCGCCTTGCGAGACAGACAGACACACACGTCCAAGTACTTACACATCTATCTTAAGACTCGTCGTCCTTTGCCTCGAAAACAAAATAAGTGTCCGCAGTTGTTCACGCGCGTGCGAGGCTATCGGAGCTGGCTCTTCTATAAGCAGTGGATATAATCGAGAGAGTGTGTGGTCTCACCTGGTACGCATAATTTTCTTCTTTTCATTTGATTCTCCTTTTATATTACACCTTCTGGACTGTGCGGGAAATTGTGCAATCGACAAAACCGGACAGTGTTTGGTAACAGTTTTCTCTCGCGTCGCGCTTTTATTCCGTCGCGTGATATAGGTATAAGGTATCTCTCCTGGATGGTGAGCCATTATACCGCGCGATTCGCACGTTTCCGCATTCATTTTCGCGCTGCACTATTTGTCGCGTTTGGATTGGCTAATATTTCAACGGCTATTGTCTGCTGATGAATGACTATCTGTGTGTACAATCGTATGTGTGTATGCGCTTGCGAATTAAGCTTTGTTGAACTTAGCGCGAGATTGCTAATTTTTATATTGCATTGAATTTACTTCGTGATACATTCCAGGAAACTTATTTTAAAAATAACTAGGTGTACTTTGCAGTACCAATTTATTCGAATTCTATAGTTTTGAAATTCTTTCTCACGTGTTGTCGGCATGTACATAATTCTTATTTCAACTGGATGCTAACTCTTGGCGGTTTTATATTTTAACAAATATTTCGACAAAGATTATGATTCGCAAGAGTTGTTTCCGCTAGATTATTATGCAAATTACTGTTTGTTTTTTTAATTAGCAATAAGCGAGATATTGCTTGTTATCGATGAACTCATGGTATTTTCTCAATGACACACCTTTATTTTTAATTTATTTATATTTTTACACTTGATAGCAGTACTTGTATACGGAAATAGGTACTGAATCACCGTGAATGTACTTTTTTTCTGATCTCTTCGATGATACGTTAAAATATCTATCTTGAGTACTTTTAAGCACTTATCATACAATTGTTAATTTATTGTATTATTGGCATTTTTATATGCTCGTCATGTTTCAGAGATATTGAAATAATTACAATATCGTGAAACTATTGATATTGTTATCGATAACACATCTTTATGACATTTCCGAAATAGAAGTACTATTATTCAGTTACAGAGATAAACATTATCTATGAGTGAATTTGTTATATTATATTCATACGTAAACTTCGTCACCCGAGACAATACTAATTAATTTTACCTTGATAACATTTTTCTAGAAATTTCTACTTATCTAGAAAATAGTACTAAAAACATACAGTTATTTTATCAAAACTTACCATTAATTTTTTTTCGCCCCCACCAAATATTAATATAATTAGTACAATGAAGTTTTTAAAAAAAATTTTAAAAAATATAAATATTCTTAAAGGGGATTACCGAATTGAAACTGAAATTTATCGCCCGCATAATAGATGCCCGGTACGGCATCAGCCGACAACCTGCCAGGTTTGTCTTGCTACCTGAACACGTGACCCTTTTTGTTGCATACCTGACTCCAGTAATCCCTTCAAGCTAGCCAATATTTGTAGCATAAAGAGATTAATCTCGAAGGCGGTAGACAAGGCGTCACTTCCACAGACGCCTGTACTTATTTTATTTCATAACGCGAACTTTCGCTCTATATAGTAATGTATAATAATAAGAGTATTTTAATGTTGTCCAGGTCGCCGAGCAATGGTGAACAAGCTCTGGTTCCGGGAGCTAGCGCGCAAATGGTTCCACGCCAAGTTCGAGCCGCCGCAGGCGCGGCAATTGTCGGAGCCGCGGTGCCAGGGTCGTCTGGAGCGCTGGTACCTCGTCTACCGCTGGTTCATCTTCCTCTTCTGGCTGAGCGTCGTGCTGTGCTCGATGCTGGAGGTGGGCAGCTCGCAGCCCCGCGGCTCCGTGGAGAAGTGGCCGATCTACCTGACGAACTGGGACCTCGCGCTCGGCCTCGCGCAGTCCCTCCTCGGCGCGATCCTGGTGACGCGCCGCTGGAGGCTGCAGCACAGGCCGGACTTTGACGCCTGCCAGCTGCAGTACGGCAAGATGGAGAAGGTCTACTGGTTCCTCTACATCGTGACCTCGAGCCTGGCCCTCGGCGTGACCTTCACCTACTGGGGCCTCGTGCACGACCCGCACGTCCACCGCGTCGACGCCCTCAACCTCATGATCCACGTGAGCAACAGCCTGCTGATGCTCCTCGACTTCTGGGTGGCCGGCGTGCCGTTCGCGCTGCGCAGCTTCTGGTGGTGTCCGCTCCTCGTGGTGCTCTACCTGCTCTTCACGCTGGTCTACTACGCGGCCGGCGGGCTGGACAAGCGGGGCGAGCACCGCATCTACAACATACTGGACTGGGAGAGGCCCGGCAGGACGCTCGTCGTCTGCGTCGGCGGACTGACCTTCCTCGTCCTCACGCACTGCCTACTGTACTTCCTCGCTAGATATAGGGACCGCGCCTACGACCGCAGGCGGAAGGCCCACCTCGACGTTACCGCGCTGGCCGGCAAGGAGGAGCCCGTGACGCGGCGGAAGAGCGAGTCGTGCGTCTGAGACTGATGAGGACGACGACGACGACGCCGACGACTACGCCGACGCCGACCCAGACGACGCAGATGATAGGACGATGACGCTGATCGATCTCGTCGAAAGCGCGCGTCACGGCTATGACGCCTCTAAGTATACGCGCGCGGTCGTTCGCCGCCGGCGAGTGCGCGCTCCGAGTTGGTAGGGAAAAATATATGCTGTTTGTTGACGCGAGCGTTAGTGATTATATATATGTTACGCGGACTGTGCTGCGAGCTTGCCGGTTATTGTTTACGTATCGGGGTATAAGAGGATATTGATTGTTATTGTCGTGAACCGAACTTACACAGTACGCTACGAGGTGTGCCGATTGAGAAACGTATTTTATTTCACTTCTTACCTCGATGTAGTGAATTTATTGCCGAATGATTATTTAATAACGCAGAATTGCGTTGCTGCCATAATTGCCGATAACTTTTTAGATGGAAGTAAAATACGTTTATTAATCTTCTGTTCCCTTGAGTCGATTGAGTGAAGCGTGCAGGATGTAAGTATATAGAGAAACGTAGGAGGTAATTATTATACCAAGTTTAATCACGGAAGTATATAGAATCGCAGACTGGAATCCTTCTTTGATAAGTGGTAACTATATATATTGTCGTTTTGATATCTAGCGATTATACGAATAGTTTATAAACTTTTTTTTTATAAAAATACGTACATTATATAATGTAAGCATGTTATCTATATAGCATTTTGTAGATAAAAGTGCCGTTCCATTCGGATTGTGAGCTGTGTGTGACGAAAAATTTACTTTTTTCCTAGAAACATATTACAATTTTAACATTGTATATATGTTAAATGATTAAAGTTCTTTTTCAACTGTAACTCGATTATCGAACTATATCGGTCTTTTAATAGTCGTTCACTGTGTTCAAAAGAGATCGAATTTGTAGATAAACATCACGAATCGCGGGCTGGAATACGTTCATTACGGGGTATCCAATAGTTCCATCAATATACAAAAATTTGTATAGAAATTTTGCATTTCTCATTATGCTAAAATATATGCATAGGAGTTGAAGAAAACGTTATTTCGCAGTATTATTGAATGAATGCCGTGGCATAGATGTTAGTTTGAATAACGTTTACCTTTATTCCTATGTGCATATAATAAATCAAGTGATTTCCGTAAATGTATGAAATACGATGATGTATGCAAAGCATAATTCCTTTTGTTTCATTAAAAATTATTGCATAAAGTTTTTTTATAACGTAACCAAATTGACGTTAATTTTTTTAGTTTTAATCCTTGCATTCCTGTTTTCCTTAGCGTTGCATCAAATTCTATATTTAAATTATAGGTACTGATGTATTATAGAGAAAAAGGTTTTTTTATTGTTCTGGTTATATAATCTATGTCAAAAGTTGGTCCATCACTTAAAATATCAAAATTTACTATGAACGCCTTTTTTCTTATTTTTAACTATACAGCTTTATCAGAGAGTATAGACAGTTTAAATAATTATGTTTTGAATTTCATTCAAAATAGTGCCACAACGTCATATTTTATTCGATTTTTATTTTTAGGTCTTATATATTGAACAGAAAAGAATTCCTAACAGATCGCGGAACCCATGTTCAACAGTACAGTCATCTTAAAAAGTGAGCCTTTTTTTGGAAAAAAAAATTAGGTAAGGCATATTTTTCGTTAGGACCAACAAAATAAGAATCGAATAAATTTCGAAGACAATAATAGGAAAGGGATTTGGTTACAAGATAACAAAATTAGTTTTTGAAAAAGTCAACGTTTTATTAATAAAATAACGATTTGAACCAATAGTAGACTGAAATACATAATGCAATTATTGTAGATCGAGTCTAGTTTCATCACAGATTTCATCTTAAGTTCTATATTATTGTTATATGGCGATTTGAGAGTCATATTGTCAAAATAATTTGGAAGCATTCGTACTCAATACCTTATACTAACAATATTTTCAACGTACTTTTGAACTTTTACAGTCGTGGGGACTGGATCTTATTCTAAAAGATTTAATAAAGAATCAACAAAGAAAGCGCTAAAGCTGAAAATTCAATTATTACTACTTTAAAATGTAAATTTATCAAAAATTACTTGATATACAACAAATAGTTTGACTGCTAGGTAAGAGTCAAAATATCGAAAATAAAATAATTTTAAAGACATAATAATAATCCTCCGTTCAAAGTTTCGCAAAAAGCACAAAAATCGATTACATATAAAAAACTTATAATTAATGAATAACTATTATACTAATTGAAAAAAAAACCTATCGTCAAAACGGGAATCGACGTTTCCATATCAAAATAGTATACTCGATTTTGTATATAAAAAATCGATTTTGCTTATAACTATCGTTCTGTACTACGAATTTCAGAACGAATTTGTAAAAGGCTAAAAAATCACTTCGTGTTACACTCCTTCAGTTATGTACGTACATCCTGAATAGATTATTTCATTGAAGCACTTAGTTTTAAAATAATATTACTTAACGAAATTGTCTCTATGAACATAGATTTCGAATTATTTAATAAAAATCAATATTTCGTATTTAGTTCTTATCCTACGACAAAAATTTCCAATTTGATAATTCATTTCAACATTAAATCATCAATGAAAACAAAATTTTAGAAAAAAACCAAAACAAAAAAAAAAATAATAAATTTTAATAATTTTTATAATTTTTTGTAAAGTACTATGATGTTTAATGGTTTTTTAATTTCATGCCATAAGTTCGTTCTATCTCTTGTTATATCTTGTTTTTCCTTAAGTGTATGGGAAGTATAAAACACGAATTTAAATTTTTTTTTTTTTTTTTTTTTTTTGTAAAAATTTAAATTATTCCAAATTATTTCGATCAAAATAAAATAAAATAAAAATCAACTATTGAATATTCAATGAAATAATGTATCCAGTAAATATAATTTTAGGAACTACACCTTAATCTAACATTATGCAATCTAGGTCTCAGCAGGATCAATGTCAAGCAAAAATATTTGGTATGCTGGGAGCCCAATATGTTCTTCAGAATCCATAGAGGGCAAATCGTCTGATAGTAACAGGCCGGTATCCAGGTTCGTTGTATCTAAAACAACGTCGTTTGCTTCTACACTTACGTCTACGATTTTTCTGTATGGCTTTAAACTTAGTACATTTTCGCGGGTGAATGTTGTTCTAGCAGAACCTTTATTACTTTTCGTAGATGTTTTGGTTACTTGTACTTGTGTCGAGTTAGGGACGATAACGTTTAATGGCTCCAACTCTGATTGGTTTTGGGGTTCAGTCTGTAGTAAGTTCTCGTGAATGTGTGATTCTAGCGTTTCATCAAGAAAAATTGCTTCAAACGGCATCGCGATCACTTGATCGCTTAGCTTATCTGTAGAACATTGTAATTCATTGGACACGATCTTACCTTCTTGAGAAGACGGACTAGATGAGATCATACGCGTAAAATTAGCATTTTGAACTTCAGAAAGGGGAACATGCTTCTTTAAATGCATTATTAAACCGGACTTGGTTGAATATGATTTTCTACAAGAGTCAATAGGACAAATGTGAACATTTCTCGCAGTCTTATCCTCAAATGAAGAAGTTGGCAAAGTATACTTTACATCAGCAACGTTTTCATTTTCTTTTGTAGCAGTATTATCTTTAATTATTTGATTTTCTGATTCCAAAGACCTCTTTTTCGTTTTGTTAAGTGAAATTCTAATAGATGGTACTCTAGGACAGTGAACATCTTTTTTCTTACCAACAGTTTTCTTTTCTACAGTTTTTTTCTTCTTCTGTTGATGATGTGGTCTGCTAACAAAGTTCTTATTCGAGTGCTTTTTAACGTGAACATAAAGACTGCTTTTTGCTGAAAATGCAGATGAACATATATGACACTGAAAAAATCTCTCCCCGGCATGCGTGAGTTTGTGCTCTTTGAGATGCTCAGAACGCATAAATGCCTTTTTACAACCCTCCACGTCACATACAAATTTCCGATCATTAGTATGCTTCTTTTGATGTCTCTTAAGTTTGCTAGAAGTTGAAAAAGCCCATTTACAACCCTTAAATGTACAAGCATAAGGCTTAAGGCCCGTGTGTGAGCGCATATGCGCTTTCAATCGACAAGGTTGGTCAAATGTTTTGCCACAGCCTGGCCAAGAGCAAGTAACATCTAATTGCGAGTAGCTGTGGCGACGTTGGTGGGACATAAGCGCATTACTACTGTAATACCGTTTACCGCATCCCTCAAAGTTACAGACATAAGGGGCAAGGCTCTCATCATGTGTTTTCATATGTGCTTCAAGAGCCCGCTTTGTCTGAAATCTTGCAGTGCAATCAGAAACTTGGCAAATTACCCTGTTTGGCCGTGTATGCAATTTTTCATGACTTGCTAAATTATAGATTGTAGTGAATCTTCGCTTGCATCCAGGTACTGAACATACATAGTCTTTCTTCTTTAAATGTGTCTCCTTGTGACGTTTAAGTCTGAATTCAGTATAAAATGCCCAAGAACATCCGTCATGATCACACTGAAAATAAGAACATTATGTATTATTATCAAAACAATTAAGGTAGAAAATAACAAATATATTAAAAAAGTTTAATTTTTTATATTTAAATATTAATAATATTTTAACTTTTATTTCAAATGCACACTTTCTTTATATATTAATTTTAATATTACTTATTTAATTATAAGATATATAAAAATTACCTTAAATGGCTTAATTCCAAAATGTGTTAACAAATGAGATTTGAGACTACATGGTTTTGCAAATTGATGATTACAATTATCTTGATGACACTGCCATACTTTTGTGTCATCTGCTAATCTAATATGTTTTAACATTTTATCTGTTATGCCTACTTCTTCTAAAGCATTTGAGATTGCTTTCTCTTGGTGAGTGTAATATAAAGGATTTCTGATATTAAAATCTAACTCTTCTTCGTCTTCGTCTTCATTATCTTCCTCATCATCATCAATATGATCATCATGGGAATCAGAAATAATTGAATTATTTCTGCTTCTAAATTTTCTTAATTCATAATTAGACAATGATTCACTATTTTGTTCTCTACAATATGAGTGCTCTGTACTTGAAAATTTTCTTTCTCGTTTAATTATACTTGGTTGAAATTTAGATTTTGGAGTAGCTAATCTTGGGCTTGTATTTATTTTCTTATTCTTTCTAAGAGAACTCCTTGTTATCATTTGTGTAGGTTGGAAATTTGGCTTTTTAGGCACTGTTTTAGTAATTGTATTTTCATTATTAATATTTGTACCATAACTTGCTAGATCTGCATCAGATTCATCCACTGATAGATTGCCAATATTAACAGCTTCAATGTTTGTTAGAAGACAGGTGTTGTAAAAATTCTCTTGTATGGAATTTTTAATATTACTAGTACTATTCTTTAAGCCATTTCTATGTTTCTCTTTTTGTATACCATTTTGTACTTGTAAATCTTTAACAATGTTATCATTATTATTACTAAACCTATCGATAGTTTCTTGTAATCTTATGATTAAGTCTTTAGTATTGACATTTACAGTATTATATGACGTCGCATTAGGTGGTTTTAAAATTTCATTATTAAAGATTATATCATCTTCAACACACGGTAATTCCACTAAGTTATCCAACTGTAAATCAGATAATAGCATCTCTTCCTCTTTTTGTGAAACAGAAAATTTTTCATTATGAAATTCATTAATAAAGTCATAATAAATATTGGCTTTGGCAGTTTTTCCATTGATATCTGCAGTAGCATGATCTTTATCAAAAAGTACTTCAGACAATTGTTTATTCAGATACCTTTCAAAACTTGATTGTGAGTTGTCTCTTCTATGTGTTCCAATGTACGAGGCAGATTCACTAGTATTTTGCAGCCACTTCTTTATATCTTCAATGGTTTTGGTTTTGTTTCTGTGCAATTGATGCTGCAAAATCTAAATTTTAATTTATAAATTAAATTTATTCAAATAAACATAAAGATCATAATTTTTTTTCTACTTTATAATATTCACCCTCATTTACATAATTATTAAAAAATAAAAAATTATCGCAATTCAACGTTTTAAAAAAAAATTAAAAAATGCACATATCCGTTTTTCAAAAATCAAATTAAAAAATATAAATGAAAAAAAAGCAATTTATTTATAACAAATATATTTTTAAGAATTTTGCAGGTCGTTCTATTTTTGGCGAGTCCTAAACTATTCCAAAAGCGTGAACTCTCGCAGTTATTCTGGTCCGTCTGACCCTACATACGAGAATAAATCCCGAAAAGACAAAAGTGACAAGTGTTACGTAAACAAAGAGTACTGCGTTCTAGCGTACGTGCGCCTACATATTTCTGACAGGGCACAAAAAATAAACAAAGGATCTCGGTCGCGCGATTTCCTCCAGCAGCTTATTCGCGAAAAAAACCTTTACATAATCTTAACTAGGAAAAGTTGAATCTTTACCTTATCGTTATGCGAGACGGTTGCATTTTGTAGGGCCATAAGTACTTCGTCGAGGGCCGCCTCGTGGTCGTCTTCGTCTTCCGCTTCCCATGTAGCGGAGAGCACGTTTTTGGTTGCCGCAACGGCGCAGTTATCATTAGGCCCCTGTTGCTGCTGGTTGTGATGGAGAACCGCGTGTCGTCGGAATAATCGCGGTAACGGCCGCTGCTGCTTTTGCGCGAGCCTCGACATCGAGATTTCGTGTCGGGGAGAAAGAAGACTTCGGTTTGACAGCACGCCGGTCTGCGATGCCCTACTTATATAGCACAGCTATCTCGCGCGTTTTCGCGTGTGGAAATGTCACGTAAGTTACGCGTTCGCGCCGTATAGACGACGCAACTGCATGTCGCGCCGACGCACTGGGCGAATCAAACGCGCGCGTGCTTTATTCGAGCGCGCGCGCGCATCGCAGTTTGGCAGATCACGCGCCCGCGCGAGGTTAAAACATAACCTCAACTCAAAATGAGTCCGCCATGTGCCCGGTGCTGCCGCGTGCGTTCTGTCAAGGCGGTTGCCACGGTGACGCACAGATGGCGTGCACCCGCCAATTTTTTGATGGATTAAGATATCAAATTACGCATTTGAAAATTTATGCGCTACATGCGCTGGAGCGAAAGTAGATTGTGTTACTACTATTTAAAATGAATGTTTTTAGATTTTTTCGATTCTAAGATAATGGTGTATATTGCAACAAACGCTTTTAACATTTATAAATTTTGTTTATCAAAAAATAACAACATACTTGAAAATACACAACGAAAATGCATTACTACTTCCATTACGGTCCCTTCTGTAGCGGAACAAGCGAATCGCACTTGCAACGCGATTCGCAGCTTGTCACCACCTTGCTGGCAATTACCGGCGAGTTCATCTCCTTGTTTTTCGTCGTCATCAACAGTTGCAGCATCTGGCAACGTGACATCTTTCTACATATCGGATCCTCCTCTGTTGTCAACGTCTCGATATTTGTTCCCATGGCTTCTCGAAGGGCGCAAGTTTCTGGCGAGGGTGGAAAACTCGGTTTCTCCGGAAGAGCTGAGGTACAGGTACAGGCCTCCCGCCGCGTTGGTAGCACGACATCGTCAGCTGATATGCCGCGGTCGCAGGTAAAGAATTTCAGGCGCTGCTTCTCCGGACGCATCTCCTCGTAGGGTAGCCTGAAGGGCTTCGAGTGGACGGGGCATCTGAATATATTTATTAATTGACATAATTGATTATAATTGACAAAAAAAGGTTATTCAGAAATAAAAATCGATAATTTTGAATATCCAAGAAGAAAAGAAAAACCATGAAAGCGATTACAGATTGGATTGGCAAACGGGATCCTCCGGGGGCACGCAGGCGCAGTAGCACGAGTCGACTCCTGCGAGGGTATCCGACACGCGCTTGCAAATGACGGCGTTCGGTGGCCTGTATGGCGGCGGAGGCTTCGGCTGCGGTTCCGTGAACTTCGGGCGCTTGCTGAGCTTGCACGGCTCGCTGCATATCAGAACGTCGCCTTCTGTCCACTGGCACGTTCCGTCGTCCAGTCGGGGATCCTCCGCGCTTTAGTTAGATGCGTTTAGTCAACGTAATTGATTAACAGTAGCATGAGGTTTTACAGTACTACACTCACTTGCACATTTGTTGATACTTGTAAGCCATTCGACAGGTTTTCGGATCGGGTAGCGGCGCGTCAGGACCCATAATATATTCCCGAAAAGTTAATTCTTTTGGGCATGGTTTAGGTGGACAGTTGGATGGCTTTTCCTTTATTATGACAGGAATTTTTCTGAACCATGATTTTTTCTTGGGTAGTATTGGTTTGCCTGCGTAGAAGCCCATGGTAAAGGATAAAGTTGAATATTATACAATTATTGGAGGTTTTGTTTTTATACCATATCCTTCTTCTAAGCACTTGGATGGCTCGTGCGAGCAAATAAACGTAGGGCACTCCGGTACTCGTTTTCTACAACTACTAGGTAGAACAATATTTGTTTTACATTTGACTGGCTTATCTTCTTCTTTTTTCCGAAACCACGACCAAAAGTATTTTTTATGAACACATGATGTATTGTTTCCGGAGTTGGCGGCATTGTCAATCAGATCAATCAAAATTTTTGACTGAAATATAAATGAACATGATATTAGGATAACCTACAATTTATTTATATTATTTGTGATAATAAATGTTATGGTAAATCTATTAATCTTTACAAATATTATATAATTCATACTAACATTGGAAATTTTTAAACTGGAAATTTGAAAATTTGATCGGCAGAGTGCCATAATAAATTTTGAAACTATATTTATTCTTCCAAATTTCACATCACTAACCCATAATTAATTTGATTTTCCTTTGTTTTTGCTGAAACACTTAAAACAATCATCAAGTATACGTTAGAAATTTAAACATTTTTTTTTCCTATGCACTGTAAATAAGCATGGCTTATGATGAGAGAATCTAATTATACCAAATTATTCCTGTTCTTTAAAAAATGAATGATTATGACGAAAAGCCAAAATCAACAACGAACCATCAATTGAAGAAAAATTACCATATAGAAAAATCCGGAAAATCTTATACCAATTCCCATACCGACATATCAATAGCAAACACTCGCACTCAGCCGCACCTATACACCTTTACCCTCGCGGTGCGGATACATGCAAAGCGTTCGCGCGGGGGGCGCGGATCAATGGCCGGCTGCTCGTTTGCGCAAACTGTGCAAGGATTCGCACCCGCGCGCCCCTCCAACTGTACACACACACACACGGGTGCATATATCTATATATATATATTCACCTGTGCGCGCGCGCGTATATATGTCTCCATATAGATATATACCAAGAGGAAGAGGTGCGGTCCCTGGATTATACCGTCGCTAGCATCTATACACACCAACCGGCAATTGATTCGCCAGAGCGAACCTCTTCTCTATGTAAACACAGAGAGAGAGAGAGAGAGAGAGAGAGAGAGAGATATACATCGCGTAAAGCGAGAATCGTCATAATCGAATGGGCCTCCGCCGCTCGTCTAATCATCCCGGATTTCCCTTTGGTTTGCCGCCTAGTATCGGGCTTTACAGAGGAGAGAGAGAGAGAGCGCGCGCTAATGAGATCAGGCGCTGGGAGCGCAAGAGAGCTGGGTAAGGCGTGTGCGTTCGATCGGAAAAAAGGACGTGCAGTGAGCGATTGGTTTGCACACACACACATACGCGCGCGCACACGGCTAATTGTACGATCGGTCGTGATTGTAGGTAGATGTTTGCGCCCAGGAATATACGTGGATGATTAATTATAGTCACGTAGATTTATGCTATATGTTCGCGCGTGAAAGTGGAAACTCTGTATTAAACACTTGACTGATTGTCGGACTAATTTTCTAAACATCCACTCGCACGAATTAGCTGCGCGTATAAAACGACCATCCATCCACCTATAATCGCTCTGAAAAGCCGACAAATGACCCTAACGCAATTATACCGCTCGCTAAAAATGACTCTCGTGTCGTCTACCCCCGTCCTCCCGAGCATCGCTGCGTATATATACCTATACAGAGTAGTCGTCGATTTCTAGGGTATATAACGAAGGGAGAGAGTATCGAGGCGCGCATAACAATAAAGAGAAACGACACAAATGATAGGAGCGCCAGTTTTATTAACGTAACGAGAAGTTGAGAAGGTGAATTTCGCATGAGGGGGAAGAAGAGAGAATCTGCGCCACTGCGAAGCCGAGTTGGAGCTAGTCCGTCCCTCTCTTTCTCTCTTTCGCTCCTTTCCCCTACGCTGGTGTTCGCGTCCCCTCCACGCGGCCACGCGAGCGCGAGTCGCGGTGAGGAAGGGTGTTTACTCAAGACACGACAATTCATTACGTAATTGAATTGAATGAGGCCTCCGCAATCCCCGGTGCCCCCGCTATACTCTCCGGCTACCCTGTCGGTCTCTCTCTCTCTCTCTCTCTCTCTCTCTCTCTCTCTCTCT
>JAPYZP010000987.1:0-21630 GCA_030522985.1 Torymus sinensis | reverse complement strand
TATATACCCTTTGCCGCCGCCTCTCACTCGGGCTTTGAATCAACAACTATAAACGCGCTCTCGGGGCAATAAACACTTAGCGAGGAACAAAGTGTCCGCAATCTAAGAGTAAAAACGAAATCCGTGTGCGCTCTGACAATGTCGTCGCGCCGGGAACATCGTAAACAAGCTCGCCGGCGCGGAATGAGAGAGAGAGAGAGAGAGAGTCAGTTTGAAGATCGTAATGCCCTTTATCGGCCGACGGCTGCGCGCGCCCAGATAAAGCCACGAAAGTGCCTTTTTTACAGCCTCGCGCGACTTTTCTCTCTTCTCGCGCGTCTCTCTCTCTCTTTCCTCCCCTTCTTTTCGCCCATTCCCCTCAATCGCGTGTTTCTCGGCCTTTGATTCGAAGAAATTGCGTTTTGTGGTAGGGATTTGAGAAGTGAAGAAATTTATATAGGAATTTGATAGCAGTAACGAGGGCTACTGTGGCTAGTTCGTATTTTTAGTTTTAGTCTTGTTCATGCTTAGTCGTTTTTGAGATACAATTAATAGATTTTTAACTCGTTTAAAAATCTTTTTCAATGTAACTTTGAATAATAAAGAATTTTACAAAATTTGATCCATTAATATTAAGATCATCCACATTAAATTAAATTAACAGTTCTATTTATATGGGAGTAAATACCTTTAACGACAAGGAAACCACTGAATAAACATGTAATTAAACATTATACTTTATCAAATTATAACGTAAATTCTCTCTCATTCATCATTGAAGAAGTTAACACGCAGCGCCATCGACGCGTACTTAATTATTAAAGCCTCCATCGATGTACAAAAAAAACCTTCGGATTAACGCTGGTGTACCACCGAAGGCCTCTGAATCGAGCCATTCATTTACATTTTTCTCCGATCGCTCCCTCTCTCTCCCTCTCCCTTACATAATATGACAAATGACATAATCATTGTTCTATCCTCGCGATCTTGTAATTGCCCTCTATAGCGAACGCGTGCTTATAAACCCGCTACACACAGACACGCTCGCAGCCTCCGCGTTTTATCGCCGCGGATGTTTGCTTTAATTAGCGGCCGCGGCGCATTGTCTTAGATTTAATTAAGACCGGAATTGGTTTATCGGCCGCGACGCACGCACACGCCTTGTAAAGGGTTTGCTCATGTGTGTGTGTGTGTATGCACTGCGCGATCGACCTTCCTCCTCTGCCCGTTTCTTACGGCCCTTGTCCTTCGGGACGCGCGCGCGCTCTTTTTACAAGCGAGCAAACGTATGTCGTACACGTGTAGCGCGAGCGGGAAAAATCCGCTTTGTCAAATATGCGATGTATGTGGAAGCTTCTAGTCGCACGGGGGGTGGGATGGCCATAGATCGGGGAGAGATAGTCGCGACTTTGTTGTGTCGTTGAGATTTTCCTGATAGATAAACCGCGGCTCTTGTTATTCATTTTTCCAGTTTGAGAGTACGTTAAATTTCTTTGCGCCGCAGTGTTTCCTATAGAGGTTATACATTCTTAATAAATCTATCGTGAATTGTTCGATCGTTGGAGTAAATTACTTGTTTAAGATTCCAAAAGACTCGAAGATCGACACAGCTATTTGGTACCTGAAATACCCGCAAAATACATATACTCATCTTATATAGATTTTAAAATAACAGCCGGTTAAATACTATGTTATTTTTGCAACAAAGAGCATTTAATACGTGAAATTTCAAAGCAATTTAACAATATGCTAGAAAACGGTATGTCAGACACAAGAGGCCAAGGCGCCATATAATTTATTCCCATCAATAACCCTTCAGCATGCGGCGAAATAATACATACCATCTCCCGCAAATTGTTCAACCGAGCGGGGCATAATAACACTTTCCTCGACATCTAGCGTTGCTATACGGCTCTCTCTTTCTCCCTCTTGCAATCTCGCAGCCCCCCACTGCATCCGCGAACCACAATAGTCATTTGTTTGCATGCAAACCTGCCACGATAGAGCTGCACGCGCTCGCGCGAAGAAAACCGGCAGCAGTAGCGGCGGATCGTTATATACCCCCGGCGCGCGTACCACCACCACGTCCGCCAATAAATACCTCGCACCTTTATTACCGCGGTAACGAAGGTATTATACCGCGCACGACGCCGTGAGGATCGATCGATCGATCGAGCGGACCGATCGCCGCCGCCGCGCGTCCCTCTCCTTTTGTCACTGCGGGGACCGAGCGAGGCCAAGGAGCAAAATAAAGAGCGCCGGAGAATCTCATTTGCAAGCTCGTGCGAGGGTCGTCGTCGTCGTCGTCGCGATGTTTCCGGAAGCGCAGCAGCGCGCTATATGGCGCCTGCATGCGGAGGGAGCGAGAGAGAGAGAGAGAGGCATTTCAGGTATTTAAAATCACGCACACACGCGAGATGGGCGCGATATTATAATGTGCAGGCACGAGGCGAGAGCTTTTTTTTGTTTCGTTAGCTGTTTTTTTTGTTTCGTTAGCTGCGCTGAGGTTGTGGGGGAAGAGGAGATTTTTAAGGATCGAGATTGAGTGCTGGGACGGGGGAGATACGCCCGATTAGCTGACTTTTATTCCTCGAATTTATTGTGTGGAAATTGTCGGTAATTGAAAATCACGGTTACCTCTGGGGTTCATGGTCAATGCTTTTGTTAAAATGTCTAATAAGTTTAATGAACCTTTGAATACTGTTTATATCGATTCCTGCGTTCTCAGTGAAATGTATATATTTTTATATGATAATTTATGGAAATTATGGTTACAGCGGATGCAAATGTGAAAATACAATGTAGAAAATGTTCGTGACTATATATAGTAAAAAGAAAAAAAAAAAGAAGAAAAAATCCCCAACAAGGCACGATCAATTTATTTTTATTGCAAAAAAAATCCGTATATTAATCCACATAGTTAGAGCCTTCTATGCAAAACTCCTGATATACCGATGATTCAAAGTAATCATCATCGGCATATTCTCGCAAGCATCGCGGAATCGTTATTAAAATCATCTAAGCCGGCCGAGCACGAGTGCGCAAACCATATATATAGCTAAACAAACAAGTCGAGAAAAGGAGCGAGCCGTTCGGCTCATTTCAGCTCGCACGCGGCGGCGGCGCCTCGTCCTCGCCGTATCCGAGCGCGCAATCTCTATCTCTCATTCGCCACGCGAGCGAGCGAGAGAACGACTTCCTTTGCATATACATCAATTAAGTCCCGAGCGCGCGCGCATGGTTCCCATTATTAGCCGCCTATAATTTATTACTTTCCACCTTAATAAAGATAATAGTTCCCAGGGCGGTCGCTCGAGAGAGGCTCTGTGAGCATTCGCGTTTATGTGTATATATACGTGTGCGAGAATAGGATGGATCTTTTGTGAGAGAGGAAGAAAAAGAAAAGCGGAGGAACGGGGAAGGATATACATGGAAAAATGCGGGAGTATATGGAGCTTTGTTTAAGGAGGCTCGACACTATCTGCGCGCAAGGTTTATTTATCTCTCTCTCGGCGTAAGGAACCGGGTTGATAGCGAATAAGGCCGGGTTGTCGATGCTAATGGTTATTAATGTATGGTTACGCCCGTTCCCTGATAATTAATGAAGAAGTGGTCATGTTCAAAGTCAACATTCTACATTTTTACCATATGGTTCAGTATTATCAAGCGTTACGCTCTTATAACGCTTGAGAATTTTTCTTTTTGTTATTATAAATTATCATCAACTAAACCTACTACTATCATACTTGAAATAATTGGCAAATGCATCATTGTCATTGTCTACGAAACTACAAGCGACGATATATATAAATACGAATTCGCACTCCCGGCGCGCAAACGAGGGTACACCAAGCGGCCTTTGACCCAGAAAGAATCGCGGGCGCCGCGTGTCCCGAGAGGGTCCGCAGAGAGCGAAAATAAGAGAACGAGGGGAGGGACGAGAGAAGGTCAGAGGTATTTAATTACCTTATAAGAGACTGTGTGTAGCCCGGCGCGGTGCGTTCGCTTGTTTCGATGTTTCTTATGGCTTTTTCTCGAGCTTCCTTTCGCGCGCCGGTTTCTTTCGCTCCTCGCGTATGGTCGTGTCTTGTCTTTATTCGTTTTTTTTCCCTCTCTCTCTTCGCTCTCCTCGTGCGGCCGTGCCTGCAACTTCGGCAGAACGCAGTAGGAACGCGTACGCTTGTTAACAAAGAGAATTCGAATATAAGCGCGCGAGCCCGGGAGTTACTGCCTGTTATTTTAATGATGAAAAATTTCGCGAGTTTTTTTTTGTCGACCAGTGAGTGCAGTTTTTTTGTTTATATGTGAGGGTATGGTTTGGAAATTAAATATTTTAGTATTTCTATTGCACAGTGAAAAATTCATATATTATACTGGTGAACATAGTTTATTGTATAAAAACATGAATTCACAAAGTATAGAATATAAGACGATACACCTACCTTTAAACACGCAAATGCCGCAATAAATAATTAAGAAAGATTTCCACGAGGCAGTTCTAACTCTCAGCATTAACATAAACCGAGAAACTTTTGGCGTAAACATTCTTCATAACCGACTGTTGCGCCGTAAAGACTCCGGCGAAAAGCGCGCGCGCCAGACGAAAAAAAAAGCAACATCGAGGCGGCGGCGAACTTATTAATTGAGACGAAAAAGGAGAAGCGCAGGAACGAGACAAACAAGGAGCCGGTGGAGGGACTTGAGCTCGCGAGCTCTAAGTTATGGACGGAAAGCCGATATATGGCCGCTCGTAGCGACGGCGGCGGCGGATTTTACAAGACTCGGAGCTTGTATGCTTTTTGGAAGAAAAGAAAAGCGAGAGCCGTTTATAAGTCACGGAAGCCCGCGGCTGCCGCGCATTCGCAGCAAATTGCCACGAAAAGACGAAGAGCGGCATAAGGAGCGAGGGAGAGAGAGAGTGGAAACATTTCGGGATGATTAATCATCGCTAAATAGTCGTAAAGTTCGGTGGAATTAATGCGTTTCGAATGCCCGCGTCAGAGCCCAGGATTCGTTGGGGTCGTCGTCGTTTTTGCCCGCGTACACGAGGTTCTTCGGTCGGTCGCCTTTAGTTTTTGCGGGTTTATGAAAGATGAGATAAAAAAGGTTCAATAGTATAATGGTTGATGTATTATACATATATTAGGCAAATAACAGAATTCTTTTAAAAAAAATTTAACTGTACAATAATATTTTAGTTGAAATTATTATTATTCGATATTGAACTGTACAAAGAATCTATGACGCATAAAATAAAATAAGCTTTTAACTTTGTTACTTAACAAACACTCATATAAGCAACGCCGCGTTATTAGACTTTTAATTAAAACTAATGGTAGGCGCACGTAATTGTATGCAGAGCGATGATAACTAATTACCAGTACTTACAGCTGAAAATTCATGAAAAAAAAAGTGCGAGAAATTAGATTGGGAAAGGAGAGCGCGCCTCGCGCTATGGCGTCGGGGTAATTAGACGCGGAAGATGAATTTTATTCGCCTAATTTGATGGCGTGCTGTGGCAATTCGGTTAATCGTTTATTCTAATTGAGTGCAAAATTAGTTCGTTCCATTCTATTTTTAACGGAGGCGATTATTTTGTTCCGACGCGCACGTATATACGTGTTCTTTTTTTTTTATATATGAAAGAGAAAAAAACGCGAGCGCACCGCGCATATAACCATAATGCATGCTAATAACCTGCGTGCGCGCGTGAGTCTTTCTCTCTCTCACGAGCTCGTACCTTCCCACCGAGCCGCGGACAAAAAAAGGCTTATTCCACGCTCATAAATTACGATTTACTCGAAATGGTAAATAAAATGAAATACTGGAAAATTTCGATGGCGAGTCGAAGACAGATGACTAACTAGGTATATAATGAAATCTAAAGCGACCATCGTCATATAGATTTCCTATAATAATAGTAAGTTATGAAACCTCTAATTTCTAGAAAAAAAAACTTATAATATAAGCTTGGAGTTAGAAGAGAGGTCAAAGTTCATTTCCAAAGTAGCAACATCTAAGAAAGAATTTATCGTACCATTTCAAAAACATTCTTCGAAAGGAACCCCTAACGACTGCAAAGTCAACAGTTACCATTAACGAAACCAGCTACAACCGCCGGTAGCTACGCGAACAAGTTCAGATTCTCTACAAAAGGTGTTACTCTCCCATAGCCATTCCAAAAATTACGATTCCTATATACGTGTGTGTGTATAGAAACGTGCACTCGGTGCAGCATATAGGCTCTCTTATACCGCGCGCACCTTCGGCTTGCAAAAATCGAGGAAGGAACCGCATTCCCGGGTGCGCGACTCGCACGCGCGCGATGTCCCCGCGGGGTCTAATGGGACACGCTGTGCGCTACTCGTTAATCGAGCGCGCGCGAACGGGGGAGAGAGAAAAATCGGGAAACAATACGATGTTGGCGCGCCGGGGCCGATGTCGGTTCCCACCTCTCTTTCTCTCCGCCTGCCTGCCTGCCTGCGCGTGCATATGGGCGCATTGTCAATTAAAGAAAGGAGGCCTTTAGCATAAGGCACACTGAGAGGAGGAGGATAAGGGCCGAAAATAAACAAGATGCCGAGAGAGAGATACGATTTTCGAGAGCGCGCGAACCGAAAGGGCAAAGGCGCCCGGGGATAATAAATTACGGCCAACATGCGAGAGAAAGGAGAGAGAGGGGAGAGAGGAAAGAGGAAGAGCTGCTTGATTATTTATTTAACAATAAAAGAAACGGGCGGACGGATGTTCGCGAGGACGAAGGGATATACACGAGGAGAGCGAGAAATATATATTATACGTGCGGACGAGTGAAGAGAAGAGAGAGGAGAGAAGAGGTTGCAGCCGAGACATTGTTTTTCGGAGTCGGACCGAGTAGCGCGTGTAAAAAAGAGCCTAGAACGCATATTTTTCAATCAATGGGAATTTATCGGCGATGATTTTCGCGTTTTACGGCTGCTGCCGCAGCTACGCTTATACCTCTCGGGCCCCGGTCGAGACGAAATTCGTTGCGCTCGGGCCGCGGCTAATTTACGCTCGCCAGGGTCTACGCCAGACGCGAGATAAGAATTAATAGTCATCGAGCCGGATTCGTATAAAACGTGGAAACGTTTCTTTTTCCCGAGAAAGGGAGAGAGAGAGAGAGATACACGCGTCCGCGAGCGATTGTAAACCGACAATTTACGAGCATCGAGTGCGCGCGCGCGCAAGATCGCTCGATTTCGCCGCGTTTTATCGCATCGCGGGGGCTTTTAAGGAATTATTATTGCCCGCGAGCGGCTTAAACTGCACTTTTGTCGATTTGCCGGATATATACTCAGTTTGCTTTTATAGATTTTTAATTATACCTATATATTTGAGGCTCATTATATGTGTGTGCGAGGTGGGCTGTGGGGGTTGTCGGATTGAGGGACGGGGGAGTTATGCGCGTTGGGAATGCCTCGTTTTACTGCTGACGAGGTTCTTTTTAATTATTCTATAAGTACGTGATAATGCGCGCCGGCGACCAGAGGATACACACGCGCGTGTCTGTGTGTGTGTTTATTGCCGTTTGCGAATCGTAATGCAAGCGATACAGGCCGTTTTAATTGTTAAAAATATGTTTTATTGGGAGCTTTACAATTTTCCAGATGCGCGCGAGCGCGGTGTAAAACTTTGTTGCGCCGGTGGTAAAAACCCTCGTGATGCTTTTAATTTCATTGATACGGTGAACGCAATAATGCTATTTATTTAAATACTGCACGTATACGTTATAACAGATAAAATTTTATTGTAAACCTGAAATTATAGCGATTAAAACGTTGATTCGCAAAACTGGACGAATTTTTAAACTCCGTAATAACATGTATAATTTTTGAGCATTAAATGAATTGAAAATAAAGTTTCGTAAAATTAATTATACTATCAAAAAGTGAACTTGGACGTGTAACTAATATAATTTCATTAAAAAAATCTCACGGCACTTCAAAGATATAAAACGAACTTTTATGTCCCTTTGAAAAAGCCATATTCCAGCCTCGGAATGTTAAGTAAACCTAATACTTAGTAAATAAAGCCCCCAAATACTGTGTTTCCGAATATACCCACTTAAACGTCGAAATGGGAATATAAATACGGCTATACGCGAGGAATTAAAAGTGTGCGGTTTCCAATTCAATAATTTTACAGCCGAACACCCGGTGTCCCCTAAAAGTGTCCGAACGGCGCGGCACCCGTGCGTGAAATCCCACGAAAAAAAGGCAACAAAACTAGAATCGATCGAAGCGTTCCCTCCTCCTCCCACCACTCGACCTACCGCAGATGACTTCGCACGCGCCTCGCATAAACTGTCTAATTTACAGGCGTTATAAAAGGGCTCGCGCTGCACAATCGCAGAGAGAAAGAGAGAGAGAGTCAAAACGGACTGTGCATGCGCGCGGCTTAGCGTTTCGCCGAATGGGGCGTAGGTGTGTGTGTGTCCCGTTCCCGCGGCGAGTTAACGACGCCGTTAAAGGGCCGCGCGCCGCTCGCGCGAGTGATTTAGCCGGCATGTCGCGCACACTTCGCGCGCAAAAATCAGCCATACTCGTCGCGGGAAATATTGTTTCGACGACGCTTTTGTATCTGTACGTGGAAGAGGCGCGCGCGCGCATTAAGTTTATTCCTGTAAAGTAGAATTTTGCCTCGACGTGCGCGGTTAATTTTTCTCGCGCGCAGGTCCGTTGTTGTACCGCGAGGTAAGTATCTCGCCGTTTAATTGATCAATAAAACGATTTCTTATTCGGCTACGGGGGGAAAATGTCTGTTTAAAGGCGGCAATAAATAGCGTCAATGATAAGATCATGGCGCCGTAAATTATCCTGATTATATATATGCACAATGGCTTTACGGGGAGAAATTTTTGGATTTGTTATATAGGAGGGGGAAGTGCATTCGGATAAGTTTTTATTGGTTCGCCATGCAGTAAAGATTACGCGCACAGAAGTTGAACATTCCTTTGATTGGAGGATAAAATGTTTCCTTTGGATGCAACTGCCGACTATATGGTATAACACTGTTGCAGTGTATATCTGTCGAGTTAAGTTATATCACGACGTTTCTAATATGGTTTGTGAGAATTAATTAATCAATAAAGATTCATACGTATTTTTTTCAATTATTCACGATCTATACGCAGAGAACTAAATTAAAATGAGTAAATTACCATTACGCCTCCTAATATATAAGGAAAATCAATTTCCTCGCGTGCGCGCGCGCGGGAGAGCATCTATAATTTCATCCGTTTTCTCACGCAACGTAATTTACTGCAAATTATATTCCTAAAAACTGGAAAAAAGTGCGCGTTACGCGAAACACACACACTCGGCCTCGGGCAATTTGAAGCGCGCGCGTTCACGCTTTATTAAGTGCGCGCTCGGGCTCGTTCAAAATCCATTTCTCGCGTCGTAAACCCAAAGAAATAATAATATTCCCATCGCGCCACCACGAACGAAAGTATCCCAATAAACTTACATCTCTTTCTCTCTCGCGTGTTCTGACCAATAATATATATACACACTGTCGCCGCTCGCAATGTTCTACGTCGTGCGTGCGGCGGAGAGTCACAAGGAGGCGCGATAAAGTGAAAGAGAGCAGATCGGCGCGTGTACGTTGTCATAAAGTCTGACGTGCGAGCCACAGCACGGCTCGTTACATAGACAAGCGTACGACGCAACGCCGCGGGAAAGTCAATGATAATCGGGTGTGAGGAGCTGTATAGTGTGACGGTGACAAGTAGGTGAATGACGGAGAAGTGTCGCGTATACGCAAGAAGTAGTAGTAGAGTGGGTGAAAAGAATATGGAGGGGAAGATATGCAGACAAAGAGAGATTGTAAAAAATAAGAATAAGGGTACGATGAGGTAATGTGAGAAAATATTAATGTGATGCGCGTTATTTTACTCGTTTAAATATATATCAACATGAAAAATATGATTGGTATTTCGATTGATTATAATCTCAACTTTTTCTATACTAAATTACGTAAATCGATAATTTAGATACTAATTGTAATATATATATATGAAAGTGAATGTAATAATGTAAATCCAAACTTTACAATTCAAAGAGCACCTTGTTTACAGTACAACTTTTCAATTCAATAGTTAGACGAACTTTGGACATGTATAAAACGAAGTTTATATTGAAATCAGATATTTTAATCAACGAATACCTGGATCAATATAGAAACCAATAAATTATTCTGCTACACTGTATTACATATTACGAAGCAGGATTTATTTGCATGCATGTAATTTACAGGTACTTCCAATATCAAATAGTACAATAAATAATTCCCGCATTCATATTAATCAATCGTTATTAAATTTACGATACACGCGCTATATATATAATAACGTTTTCTCTCTCTCTCTCTCTCTCGTGCACACACCCCGACTGCGCGTATTCATACATATGTTATCGTCGATTAGCATTCATATCCCAAATATAATCCAGGGAGCGTAAATACTGCGGAGCCGCGAGAGAACAAACCAAATACGGGCCGCGTTAAATCATTAATTCGACCGCATTCGGCGCGCGCGGGGTAAACACACACAATACCGCGCGCCGCTTTCCCGCTGCAATGATTCACTTTCGCCCCGAGCGTACGCGTTTGCCTTGATAAAATATTCACCGTTTGAGTTTTCGCTCGAAAAGAAGGAGAGAGGGAGAGAGACAGACAGACAGTCAGACGCGCTAATTTTTAACGAGCATTCGCGCGTACGGCGAGCCGGAAAAAAATATACAACTTCCGACTGTCGTGCGTCCATAAAGATCGTATCGGCGCGTAGGTGCGCGCGCGCACGCGCGTATAGCCATTCGTTGATGTCTTATTATACACCGGCCGCCGCGTTATTTACGATCGCGCGGGAGAGGCGACTTTATTGCAAGAGTCTCGAGAACTGCATTATGCGCGTCGGAGAGAGAGAGAGAGAGAGAGTTGTACGCGAGAGGGAGAGAGACAAAGTCGCACCGTCCAATTACTCGTGTTCTTCCAATGCGCGTCTGCCTGTATGTGTGTATGTGTATGTGTGTCTATGTGTATAAGTATTCGAGAGATATATAAACTGTCGGAAGAAGGATGCGCGAGTCCGCGGCTTTTATGTACTCTCTCTCTCTCTCTCTCTCTCTCCCTCGACTTCGCGGCGCGCTGTGTATGGATACTGCGTCGCGGTATCGCGCCCGGAATCTTCGATTGCAGCCTCGCGATATAAGAGGCCCGAGGTAAACGATTTGTTAATGCTGCGAGAGAGGATTCGTGATTTTGGCCGCGATGTAGTTTTCGAATGACTGTATACACGCTATAAGTTTATTTATATACAGTGCTTGAGCGTAGAGCAGATTTACAAGTGTTTCTGAACTTTAGTTTATATCGTTTCCGCGAAAGTGCAAAACGTTATATTTAAATATATAAATTCAAAAGGCAATTTCAGTAAATTAATTTTTATCGAGTTTAAATAAACAGGCGCGTATAGCTTGGAAAAGTGCGCAGTGTCGCGGCTGAAAAAAAAGGCAGCAGACTGCGCGATGTGTAAAGATCGAGATAAGAGGCAGAATTCGTTAAAACGATTGTTAATTACCGGTGCGTTTCGAGTGACACTAAAAGTGCAGCTGCGGACGTTGCGAAGAGGAGGGACACACGCCGTAATTTCTCGGTCGATTTTACAAGTCGTCGGGGTCCCACATGACACGCGAACCACGCGTGCATGTATATATATTTCTCGGTGACAAATTGTAAGGCGTTAAGAGAGATGTCTTTTTCAGGACGTTTAATGATTGCGCGCTCGTTACGTTTGACACGCGAATGACAACAGTATTTTCGCTTCGCGAAATTATAATTCCAGCATTTATACTTGAAAGATAAAATAAACTAGAATTTTGTAATTGCTGTACTATATATTATTGTAATTAAGTAGTTCTAATAATTCAAATAGAGCCCAGAGTTATGTACCATAACGTGCGTGTACCATTTTCTAACATTTATCGAGAATAAAATGAATCTAACATCCTCGACATTAAACCCAATAACGATAAATGTAAATTAACCTCGCCTCTCGTCGCTCCACAACCGATACACCACTCGCCTTAACGACGATTAACTCGGCCCAGCCGCGACCCTCTCTATAAATTAACCTGCGCGCACAGAACAAATTCCTCGAACAAAGTATCAGCGCTCGTAAACAGCACGCGCAGAGCAACTCTTCACACGCGTGCATAAGTATAGCATTGGGACGGGGGGCATCAGAAAAACGCGCGAAACTCGTTCAAAGCTCATCGCGCTCGGATAAATCGTTATAACTCGCGTTGAAAATGTGAATTCCGCCTCTTCTCTCGAAGCTGTATATATATATATATATACCTGCACACGTGGGGCGCATCGCTATCGGGGAACGCGAAAACGCTCTTGGCCGCTATCGCCGCCGAGGCTCTAGGCCGGTCGGACGCGCGCTCGCGTATGTGTGTGTGACCTCCGAGATAGCCGTCGGCTTATTTTCCGCGAATTTTTTTGCTAGCCGCCCCGGATGGGATGAAAGGAGAGCGCCGCCGATGTGTATTATCGGCGGGAAACGTCGGCGATTCGAGGCTCTGCAGTCGCGGTGATCCTTCAGGAATTAATCGTGTCGGTTGGCTGTGGGATGATTTTTCTGTGGGAGTCGGGAAGAGGAGTGTCTGATTGACTGAGAATGATTCGTTTAGAGGAAATTCAACTTGCTATTGCGTGGAAAATGTTCGTTTTATAATAATTTTTTATACTGAAAAATAGTAGTATTCAATGGTAGTATTCAATTGGTAAAAAATATATTTATAATTGAAATAAAATTTTTATGTCAAAACGGTTTATTTGTTGTAACAATTTATAGTGACTAGAAATCAGTAGATACATCAAAGTAATTTTGGAAAAAGAATTTGTCTCGAAATTTTAAACTAAGAGTCTGAAAATGCAATTTCGATAATCTATCTTTTATTATACATCTTCCGATACTTAACATCAATATCGATAAAAAAAAAAGTACAAAGCTACATACCCTTATCCATCGATGCATTGCACCGTCAGTACCCTGCACCAATCTTCCAACAAAAACCCCCAATTCAAGACCAAAATCAAACGCGCGCGCGAAATAATATAAGAAATCCGAGAAGATCTCAGTAGGAAGTCCTGTACACGTATATCGGGAGGGGGGAGGGAGGTTACGGTCGAGCGGTCGCGGCGCCTAATCCTATTTTCATTAAATCCGTTAATGGTTAATGGGAGGCAAAGTGGTCAGCGACCGGAACAAGGGCTAAGTCCGTCTTAAATCCCGGCGGAGCGGAGAACCCCCTAGCCGCGGTCCTTATAGTCCGCAAGAACTCCGAGGCTGTAATCCGCCAAAGGATAACTATTGACTTCTCTATGCACGCGGCGCATTGTTGGACCGGCCAATCTGCGAAACGCGCGTGTAAGGCTTTCCGCCTCGGCAGGTATGCGCCAAGCTTTCGATAAGTCATTTTACCCTATAAGATGATCGCGAATATACTTATCAATGTATATCACTTTTTTCATAGATAAACGTTATTTTGTTGGATACATATTATGTACTTTTTAGGAGTTATTGGTTTGTATTGCGATGATTGTTAACTAGCGTGAGAAAAAAAATTAGAAGACCGCGTGCGCGGTGGTGAATATATCGACTATAGGTCTAGAACGCGCAAAGTTAGACGATTCAATCCCAGCTGAGAATCATAGCCTCGGGGGCATGACAAACTTCCCAGTACACTTAATCGTTGCCCGAGCCGAACTGTAATATGCAAGGGTGGAAACAATAATAATAAGCCCCCTCTACTCGCCGCCAGCTAGCACCTAGACAAATAGGAGGAACAACTGCTGGATTAGCCAAAATTATGCATTAAGATTTATGGGATATACGGTTTAGCCCACTCCTTACGGTGCTTCATGCCCCTTTTTCTTTAACTAAATTTTTCCTAAGAATATTTAGATAATAGGGGAAATAAAATTTATAAAGTAAAATCAATTCTGGTACGATCGTGATAGGAAGGATCCTTTGAGGGCCAATTTCCAATAATTGAAATACATTATTATTATAGCGACTTTTCGTCAGAAAGTTTCCTGACCTCTTCAAGCAAAAATGCGTGGTCTCGTATAGTGACTATACTATCTTGACGCCCCTGTGTAAAGTCTTACCAGCTGAGACCACGCAATTTTGAATTTTGAAGAGGTCAGGAAATTCTGACGAAACGTCGCTATAATAATAGTGTATTTCAATTATGAGAAATTGTCTCTCGAAGGATCCTTCCTATCACGTGTACTACTATTTAACATGGAGAGTGTAACACAAAACTGTAAATCAATTCTGGCTTTTATCATAGTTTTTTGTGCACTGCTTACTGAATGGTGTTTTTAAGTATAGCACATATGTGAAAAACATAAAAATAAAGCTGTTGTACCATTCGCATTAATAAAGCATATACTATACTATCAACGTATAACTACTATAATTATTTCGTAATAAAACTTTATGTATGAATTAAATTTTTTAATTTTTACGTATTTCCTTTGCTTATATCTCCGTGCACAACTCGTAAATCGTGCACACTTTAATGACATAATATCCCTATTATAGCGATTATCTAAAAATCATCCGGTATAAATGTTTAACATTTCAATGTATTTTTCTCATAAATACGAGTAATTCGTTCAAAAATACAATTAGTGTTTCACATCTAGCACTCATTACTTTTTTTTTTTAGAGTTCAATTACTCGTCGGCCTTTGCTGTTCTCCCGCAGGTAATAACTATTGCGAAATTCATTTCTTAAAATAACGGTTAGGGGTAACTGTTATGAGAACTAGACGGCGAAGGAAGGAATCTTCCCTCCTTGCGCAGCGCGCCCACGTCTATATGAAATAATTATTGCGCGGGGATTTGGCTTGTCGGTATTGTGGCAGGATGCAAATAAGAGAAGGACAAAACGCGCGTGGCGCGAGCGAGAGAGGCAATTTCTGCGCGGCTGTAAATTATAAAATAATCCTACGGTTAATTCCTATCCGTGGTTTACTGCGTCGCTGCCGCTCTCCTCGATTCAGATATGTTTAATTGAAGCAATAAACATCGATTTATTACGATTGTCAAATCTAATGCGTCCCCTATTTTGAATATTAAATCAGTTTTTGCTAGCGTTATTCACGTTCTTTATGGCTTCAAAATCGGTTTAAATTGTAATAAACCAGTGACGACTTATAATTTATTTATTTATAATATGATTAAGATAATTTAATATATAAGTCTCACTTTTCTTCTTATACGTATATAAAGAAATAAAGAAACAATTTTTATGAAACGTGATTCCAAAGCTCATCATCAATATTATACCTATCATATAGCAACATTCGGCACACGACTCCGAACTCAGGCGAAAAGGCGAATCTTTATTCAAACCCACGAGGAGATTAAAAGATTAGGAGTCGGCTTTCACGGAAAGCGATTTCTCACGGGCTCGATAAAAAAGAGAAACGCGCGCCGCAAGAACCGAAGGAAGGGCGACGAATCGGAAGCGAATCGCGGGGGTCGGCTTTTTTCTCTCTCTCTCACTCCCGGCTCGTCAATCTATTATCGGGAACACGAAAACTACATTATACTATTCAAACGATCGCGGAGCGCGCCCGCGCGGTAAGTTGACATTGTTGTTTCGGTGGGGGCACACGTGCCCCCGAGCGAGCGTCGCGCCCGAAATTCCGCGCGAGCCCGGCTGTGTATATACATATCGCCGCGTATGATATTGGAATGAGGGGAGTCCCGAGACTGAAAACGAATGTTGAAAGGATGTTGCGGCGTGTTTGACCTTTCCATCGGGAATTTGGATTGCGAATAAGAATTCGTACTTAGTTTTAGGTTGTTTATTTTTAAATTTGATAATATATTACAATTATGTAGATTTATCAACATATTCTGGTATATTTAATATTGAGAATTATGAAGAATTATGAAGCTTGCTAAAAGTGTATTAATATATAATTTACGGAAATTATACCGGAACTAATCTAATAACAAAAAGTAATTTCATATTAATTAATGAAAAGCATGTATATATGCAAGAATAAATAACTTTTCTCAATGAAGTATTGTAGTAAATGGATCATTTAATGTGTTACGTTGATATATTATTACTTTGAGAAACAAAGTCGAATGGGATTTTGCGAGTTCGTTATCACGATATGTATATGTAACCGGGAGCCCCGTCTTCCGGGCTGCGCGCACACGTTTACCAATCAATAATCGCAGATCGCGTCAGTCAAAGTGGGCGTAGACGCTCACTTCGGGGATCCGAAGTTTCTGTATAACAAGGGTTCAAACTTACGGAGGCGTGCTAAGTAATCGCAATTCGAGAATGTTGAATTGCGATCGACTTTGCCGAATAACGCGAGCTATAGACCAGCTTAGACGCTTAACTTGGCAAATTTACACGAGAAGGGAGGTGTATGTATCCTGGATATAATATTGTTTATTTAAATGATTAAATAATAATTTTACGACTGTCTGTTATAAATCTATGATAATTCAAGGCAGTTTTACGATTCTCGTGTATAGCTCTTGTAAATTTCACAAATCCATTGCTGGATATATTTTATATAATCGCGTATATAAGAGAGAAGCGCGCGAGTGTTTTTCGTTCTTTTATTTCAGTTCCGATTAAATTTTCAGCGCACGAGAGAGCCTCTTAGAGAAATAATTCCCATCTGATTCATGATGCGAGACGACATTACGGCAATCATGACTTTAAATCAGACGCGCTTTATGAGGCGAGACGCGATTAGGGTCGCAGCTAATTGAAATAAAGAAGGAACGCACCGAGCTGAAAATTCCTTCTCATTCGTCGATATCGCAATAATATTAAATTAGTTTGTTTTTATCCTCTCGCGGTAATGTAAGTTCTATTTCAGTAATAATCAATTATATATTACATTAACTATAAGTTAGATAATAATATATACTTCAGTTTTATTAAATAGTATAGCACAGTAATATATTATTTTTATCGTATATAACTCACTTATTCTTATTAAAAATTACTCACTCGAAAAGTTAAATCGCCAAACTTCCATACTCAAACGATCAAAAATTTTCCAACCCAAAGACACAACCTCCCACGTTCTATACGAACCGCGTTAATCTTACATCTGGAAAAAGCGCGCACTATACCATCATATATACCTGCGCCCGCTGGCGCCTCGCGCATTCGCCTTGAGAGAGAGAGAGAGAGAGTACGACGCTCGCCGTTATTAATCCCTGCAAATTTAATGCCCGTCGCGCTGCCGCAGTCTAATTTCAATACGCGCGTGGCGGGCTCCTGCGCGCGTCGTCCTCCTTTTCCTCGCTTCCGCGCACTCGCATAATTGATTCACTAGCGCGCGCGGCGCTTTCTTGCGACAAAGTCGCTCGCTCTATACGCGCGTGCGCTCGCGAGGAATTTTCCCCCCGCCGAGATAAATCTTTAGAAGAGAGAGAGAGAGGCAGAGCTCGTTGAGAATTCTCTAATTAAATTATGCAAAATAAACGGGCTTTTCGGGGAGTGCGGCCGTGTAAATCATTTTTAGGCGGCGCGAGGCGCTATACACGCTTTTTTGCTCTTCGCGTGAACGCGAACATATTGCGCGGAGATGCTGCGTGCGCGAGAGGAGAGAGGGAGATTCGGATATAGGTATTTCTTTTTGATGCATGCTCCGAGGGCCTGAATTAGTGGGTATATTCGGTCTTGTTCCTGGTGGGAGATTGAGTAATGGCCAAAGTTCTTGCATTACTTGCTTATTAGCAATGATCATAATTTATATTTCGCGTTATATTTATCGGTTGGGCTTTTGTTTTTTTTCTTTTCGTTGATTATATAGTCAGTGTTTCTTTTTTAAGATTTTTTCCTTATAAAATAATAACATTTAGATGTACTCATATATAGTGGCAGAATTGAACATTAACTATTATTTTTACAAAATATTACATATTTCAATGTATAGTGTTTCGGTTCCAGATCCCGATTGAAATGCACACAATATACGTGCACGTCAAGGCTAGACCAGTTATTATACAACTCGAATACTTCCTTCCGAAATACAGCGGCACACGCTCTCAACATTCTGAATTGCACATCGCTTTTCGAACTTATCGCATCATCCATCTCTCGATCAGGCACACGGCGCTCGCTTCCCCAAGATTAAGCTCACTACTACTACCACACACACATACACACCTGCGCAGCTCGCTCTCTTTCCGTCCCTCTCGATTGTATCGCCGCAGTCCGTATATACGTATACACTGGCTTCTGCCGGCAATTTCGGAGGGCTCTCGCGCGCTCGAGGTCCATTAACGGCGCTAACTCTTCGCGAGACGCCGCCGCCGCCGCCACGGCCGCACGGAGATTCAATTTGAATGCTAACCAGAATAGGAAGTTCCGCGGAGTATCCTGTTATTGCCAATTTCGCGATGTGCCGCGCGCTTTGCCGATCGTTTAGATTATCATCTCTCGCTCGCTCCTGATGCTAACAGCGGCTCCGTCTGTCTTTTATCCGCGGCCATCGCCGGCGTTTCTGCGAATAATTGAACTTTATTGGCCACTCGCGCGAGCTGTCGAATAATCGCCCTCTCGCCCTCTCTTTCTCCTTACGTTCTTCTTCTCGCCTGCGTCTCTGTGTGTGTGTAAAATGAAGAGAGAGCAGGTTTGCGAAAATTCCGCGAGTACGCTTTTTCGACTTGTCCATTAATTTTTATTTTACGGCCACGATCGAGCACGCGGTCGCTTTAAATTAATTTGAATGCAAATTTCGATGATAGCGCGAGCGCGCGCGGATACGGAAAAGTTGATGAATATTTTAATTGAAGCCGCTTTTTGCCCTTATTTTTTCCTTAATTGGCAGCTAATTATCGCCATATATCTTCTTTTAGTATTATTATATCGATATTAACGCTGCTCAATCGCATCACTTAAATTATGGGAATTCTCGTTTTTCGTAATAAGGTTCCGACGAACCGTAAATATTTAATGAATTATTAACTTTTTGCAATAATTATATTGCTTCGAAAGATTTGATTGATTGTATAAGGATGTCATTTTTTCCCGTTTCAGGGAAAATTGTAGACGTTCTTTTTTTTTTTAATAAATTTTAAATAAAACATATAAATTTTTTTGTTATTTATCTGTTATTATTTATTACTTAGAGCTAATTAAAAGAACTTTACAAAACGTGAAAACGATAAGGAGTTGTTTTTTTTACATTTTTAATAATTTAAAACGAAATGAACAGAATCGTCCAACTCAATCACTTTTACTATCTCTCTATCCCCCAATCATCGCGCAATCTTATCCCGCTCTCCTTCTCAATCAATAAAAAGAAAACGCAACCACGTCGTCGGGAATAACAAACTCGCTCAATAAGTCGAGAGCCTTAGCGCTCTTTGCGCAGCCTTCGTGCATAATACACACTTGGAAGTGAGACGTGCGGTATTCCGTGAACGACACGGCTCGTTTAATCCCCGGCTCGCGCGTCCTCGCCCCCGCTCCGAAAAAAAGGGATAGGATCGGGGGGTTGATGCGGAAGGAGAGTGAAAAAAGAGAGACCGAGGGTGTCGTTTCCCGCCTTTTTCCGCGCGCGCTCCACGAATTAGCCGCGGTCTGATTTAGACGGCTGCGGGGGTTCGGAGTTATCGCGTTACGTCGAAAAAAGGGCCACTTCCCGCGGCGGGTGCGTGTATGCGTACCCGTTGGAGAAGTGGAATTAGGGAGAGTGTGTTACAGTTGTTGGTCTTTTTGCTTTATCAAAGAGAAATCCTTGTAACGATGGAAAAGATCAAAGCTCAAATTTTGATGATTTAATAAAATGTGTGTCCTTATGAATCACGAACGAAAGAAAATATTCGCCTACAATTTTCTCAAATAATTATTTTCTTTAAAATTTGTACCAAGCTGCTGTTTACATTCCATAAAACCACTTAATACTGAATGAGCTAATACGTATGACTTTGCAAAAGTTATAAAAACACTTTCACGAGTTAATCGAGTCATATATTCCATAAACCTGACCTTATCTTATATTACTTGACAAACCATTATACTCGATAAAAAGTCTGCTAAGACCCGCTCTCTCTCTCTCCCTCAAAGACGTTGTCCCAAACCGCACGCCCATCCGCGCGCCAACCTTCCGAATTATTAAAGCCAAACTTGAGCATCGCAAATCCCTACGATTCAGCCCCAATCAGAGCCTTCGTCTTCGCCATCTCCTCTCGTCCTCATTAAATTCGCAACAATGAGTCTCGCAGAAATGAAGCGCGGCGGCGGACGCGCTGTCGTCCCCTCGGACCCACCTCCTCCTCCTCCCTCCAGATTCGAAATGGCTAATTCGGCGCGCGAGCTCTCCCCCGAGGAGCCGAAGAAACTACTGCACCATGCTCTGCGCGCGCGCGCCCGACGTCTTAATATAATTCTATTAGAGGTAACTGCGCGCTGGCCGCCGCCCGTTGGATTTAATCACGGAGCCAGCGAGCCGTGATGCGATTCCGCGCGCTCTGCGCGCTCGCGAGCGAGGAGGAGGCTTCTTGCGATAGCTCGCTGCCAAATTAACCTGACCTCGGTGGTCCGCAATTTTCCGGCACTTCGTGTGCTGGGGTGGAGAGATGGAGAGGGAGAGAGTATGTGGTTCTTCGAGGAAGAGTCCTTGCTGATGATTAAAGGCGCGATTTATTGCTGGCCGCTGCGATAGTTGGTAGATTTTGATGAGGAAATATAATTTTTTTGACACTCCGTGCGTAAAGTGCTACTTTTTCGCACGCTTAGGTTCTCAAGCGTGCACTAAAATGTCACTTTACTCGCGTTGTGTAAAAAAATAGTGTTCAATGTACTAGTGAGAAAAATGAGTCTGACACGAGTGTGATTGTCGCCGTCGCTTTACTCGGGTGATAAACTCACAGACGTGCCAGAATTATTTGGATCGCACTAGTATATCGAAAAATACTATTATTCTTTCTATAATGTCAATTATAGAAAATATATAACATAGATTTTAATTTCAAGTCTGTGTGTATTAGTATTAAGAGAACGTATTTAACAGATTTTGTTTTGATTTACAGCTGAAATTCAAATGGACGTTCTGAGAGAACGGCAAGTTAAAGACAATCTAGAACGTCAGTTGCTGGACGAACAGAAAGTCGTAGGTAAGTACTTTTTACCCATTCTAACATCTACTCTTTTCAAATATAAAATATCGATGATTTATGCATAAATGTTTCTCATTATAAATGGCAATTATTATGTGGTCTATGTACAACTCTCACAAAACTTATTTAAAGAAGAACTCGTTAATATAGGTAAAATACACTTTCCCTCCTCCAATCAATAACTATTCGCAAGAAGCAGCCAAACTCCGATCTCTCAGAACTTAGACACCGCGGCGACGATACCAAAGCCCCGAGGAAAATCGACGAGTCCTTTCCACACACATACACACAAAACAGCTGCTCGCGCGTCTGCGGCATCGACAACTCAACGCCGGCGCGTGATTGGCACGCGCATATAAGAATCGACGTGCTCTTCATACACACACAGATACGCAGACAAACTGATTGGCATGAAGCGCACTAACCCTCGGCCCAAGAATA
>JAPYZP010000986.1:0-19173 GCA_030522985.1 Torymus sinensis | reverse complement strand
TTGTAAAATTAAATTATATTTTACTACAGAAACATATTTTTTATGTTTCAGGAAGGAGAAAAAAATTGGTAACTAACTGGTTCAATATTTTTCAAGTTTAATGAATTTTCATTTAACAGGGTTTTTAAGAAAATATTGTTTTTAAGACTTTGGCGTAGCTTTTAAAAGCAAGTACTCCATCAATTTTCATGGATTTTATTTAAGAATTTAGGCTTAAAACACTCTAAATCCATCCAGTTTCCTACCTAAGAGTTGAAAATATGAAGTTTCCATGGAACAAAATTTTTAAAACGCTACAATCCACGAAAAAACATGAAAATTCGTAAAATTCATGAATTAAAAGTAGTTTTTTCTATTAAAAGAATTTTTTTTCCGGAAAATTGATATTAACAACTCTGAGGTAGAAAACTGGGTGGATTTAGAGTATTATAAGCCTAGCCCCGTGAAAATTGATGGAGTACTTGCTTTTAAAAGCTACGCCAAAGGAAAAATCTTGACAATGCAATATCTCTGAGTAAAATTGGTCTACAGATTATATCTTGCGCCATTTTATCAGAAATTGTGCCTACTTATGATACACTATTAGTATATGTGACTAATTATATTTTATTTTAGTTTTTGAGGTTGTGTTGGCCTCAAAGGCCTCTAGGTCTATGACCCCCTTAAGTGCAATAACACGAAAAACAAAGACCTAATATTAAGACGTGGCAATCTATCGTAAATTATGATAAGAAGCATGACTGAAAACTGTAAAATCGACTATCAATTGAATGTACTATATTGTAAAATTGTTATTTATATATTTTTTTCTTGTATTGCACAAAATAAAAACTTATTCTATAAAGCAGAGCAACGAGAGACTGTGCTCCGACACAATCTCGAAGCGCAAAAGAGGCACTCATCCGTGGTGAGGGGCGTGTCTCCGCCTCTCTCGTTGACTCGCCGTCGGCGCGCGACTAAAAGAGGGGCAAACATGCCTTTAGAGCCGAGAGCATGCCAGCAGCGTCGACGGGCCTGCGGCTGGCGACGCCAAACTTTGACGAAGCTTCTCGATACGCGGCAGGATTCGAACTCCGGAAAAAGGTAGAGCTCAAATAATTCCCCGGAGTCAGACTGTAAGATCGCGGGCGTCAACTGTCTCTTATCTCGTGAATCTTTCTTTCTTTTACAACTAGAACCAGAGTTAGTTTCTCTACCACCAACTGAAGAATCAGGCTGAGAGTGAGGAGATAAACGTCAGTTTCTCCACCACTAGCGGAGGAAGCAGGCTGAGAGCGAGGAGGTCTAGAGTAAGTTTCTGCAGTAAGTCTACTAACTGGTATATTTTTAACTTCTATCCAAACATGTTTACTCCTAATGAATTCTTGAGAGACAGCTGAAAATGACAAATGACCAAGTGGTGCACTTCTTTTTCTATCTCTCAACGCATCGTTTATCAAGTCAATAATGTTGGCCCCGGGTACAACTACACCATCTATGGTTAAAGCACAACTGATATTCCAAACATCACAATGTATTGGGAGTTGAAAGAAAGCATTTCCCCTTACCTTGATAAAAAATATTTTGAGTGATCAAAATAACGCACAAATTGTTGTGATGACTGTCTTTCGTAAAGATATTCACTATGTTTCCACCGGAAAATGATTCGAGCATAAGATCATCGGTTTTCATTTTGGTTTTGGATCGTTTACCCAATCTGTACTTTACGATAAACCTTCACGAAATTCAACGTTTTTACACAATTCTCGAAGCGTGTGTTGCTGACGATATCGTTGTATTATAGAAATTTTTTACAAATGAACATCCTTTACAGTACATTAAGATATATTAAGACACAAGATGTAATAACATTCAGGATGTTTAAATCTGTACATTCAAAATTAGTTATAAAAAATATAACCAAATTGAACTAATTTGATTCACTTATTACACTCATTTAAGATAATATTTCTTTAAAATTTCAAGAGATTATATTAAGGCTGATACTATTTGTACGACAGAATATAGTTTATTAATTCAGAATATAGGTTTCAAAACACCTCGGTGTGATGTTTCTTTTGTTTACATATCTGACTAGAGAAATTATATTGCATTATGTAGGTATATTAATTACTTTGTGTATATAAATCTGTCGTACAAATAGCACATGCATTATATTAATGCTTTATTGAAAAAAATTGTTCTAAAAAAATAGCATTTTCGTTGTCGCGCGATAACAAGAGTAAAAATCAACCTATCATTTTGAAATTTCGCAGAGATATCACTTTTTTATAACTTCAAAGTTTGTTCATTGGACAATAAAATCAGAAAATATTTGAGGGATCAAATATCGTTTTCTCTAGGAATTTCTTATTTATCTCCTTAAAATTGTAACCGCTTAACCGCTGTTGACCGACTCTAGTACAAGTACGCATTGTGAAATTTTACGACGACGTGCGTATTCTTGAAGCATAATTTCTTTTGCATGGAAAAAAATACAACAAAATCTATAAGGAAATACAAGTGAATCCAGGTTAAGGGGGTCCTAAAATTTTATTGTAAGGATCACCCACTCTATACGCAAAATTATCACGATGAAAATCTATCGCATTGCAGAGTATATCAAAAAGTGTCCAAAAAAGTGTCTAAAAGAATGTCCGAAAAACCAAAAATGTATTCCACATAAAGGACACATTTTTGCGCAGGGATGTTCTGAAAATATACTTCAATATTTTAGCAATATCTGTTACTTAAGTGAGTGATACTTTTCTTATAAGATTATAAATAAATTGTTATATGAGTAATAATCCAATAAATAATTTACTTACTCTGGTAGTTTTTGAATGATCACCGTCGACATAATAGATACGATAGCCAGGATTTAGATCATAATAAGGAGATACTGAAGGACCGATATATGCAACACTTAAAGCTCGACCAAGATCAGTTGTATCATAAAATAACTCAAATTCATCATAATGAGTATGACCGAAAAACTGTGCTGCTATTGTTGATTCGTACCTGAAATATAATTTAATTATTATTTCTACAAAACTATAGAAATTCCTTTTATAAGTACCATTTATTTCAATAGCTGAAATACTATCATATCATACTTGAACATACAAAATGACGGCTTACTTTATACTAACTACACTGCATTTCCGGAGGGACGACGAATGGAATTTTATATATTTGTAATTAAGTAAGAGGGAAACAAGCGTTTTAAATCAGATGAACTCGGAGAAATTGGTAAAATTTTCATGTTGGTATTCATAATCATTGTTGCTTTAAACTAGCACTTTTAATGTTTATTGATAAGTGAGATCGTAGGAAGTAGATAGGTGTGCCTTTGGTAATGAATTTTAATAAGAAAAGAAAAATACCTTGTAGGGTAGATGTACCGGTTCTGGCCACCTTAAGGATTCTTTTTTCACCCGCTCTGGCCACCTAAAAATCCATTTAAGAACATGGATATGTGGCCAAAAATGGAGCAGTGGCCAAAACCGGTACGTCTACCCTACGTTTATTAACTTAAACTAGCAGAAGAAATAAGTACAAATCGATAAATATTGTAAGAGGCACAAAATAGTATATTATGCAGCAAGGCCGCAAAATGTATCATTCTCTGCAAGTGTGACCTTTGGGGCCGAGCGTATCGAGGCCGCCAAAGGCCGTACTCGGGAGAATGATACATTTTCCGTTCGTGGTGGCATATAGTATTTTTTTTTTGTCCTCAGGCCGCAAAATGAATTTTTGCGGTCTGTATAGAGGTTGCGAAATACTAAATGTAAGGCCTAGGCCGCAAAATACATTTAGTATTTTGTGCCCTCTATACGGGCCGCCAAATACTCATTTTGAGGCCTTCGAACAAAAAATTGTATATACTACCACGGACGCAAGCTGTAACATTGCCCACTCTCCGCTCGGCCCCAAAGGTCATACTCGCCGAGAATGATACATTTTGCGTCCTTGGTGCATAATATACTAATCCAGGTAGGGGAAATGCACTGCATGTGACAAAGGAAATACAATACATCAAACTTGTAATCTAGTTGACAATACACTTGTAATTTCAATAGCAATATTTCGCGACGTTGTAAAAAGCATCGCACGCTCCGTTGGAACGAACGTGGCGCCGCACTAATGTTGCAGCATGATGAACACGAATTTTTTAAGCTGCTCTTGTGACTGTCACAGGATTATCCCAAGACCATTTCAAATATGACTCGAAATTCATGACGGTTAATTTTCTACGAAAGAATTGTTCTTATAAATTTATTAAAAATTAATGAAACACAGCTTAAATTAATATTCTTTTTCTTTCTTTTATAAATTTTTTAGTGCATTTACGTGACCGAAATATTCAAAAAGCTATAACTATTGAAAGCGACCCGATTTTTATCGAAAATTGTTCATTTAAGACATAAAATAGCTTGGGTTTCAGAAAAAAGCCCATTAACAATAACCCCGAGACACGTATCTCATTATTGATAAAAAAGTACTTCCTACAGTTTTAGCCAGCTCCAAGGCCCATACACCCCTGATCATCTTATTAGTTTAACTTTTTACCTTTTTTTCCAAATTGTAATTTCTTGAGTTGGCTTGATGGATCATCTTGAAATTTATAGAAAATTTGGTATGTTATATAGGCAATATGTGTGCAAAATTTTATAAAAATCATTCGATCATTTTTGAAGATATTTTATATTGAAAATTTTCTGATTTTAAAAAGAGATTGTCTTTGTCGCACGATGAATGGAGTAAAATTGGTTTAATCGCTTTGATCACATTTTCTTTCAAATTGTCCTTTCTCGAGAACGGCTTTATCAATAAATATAAAATTTATAGGCTAATTTGTATCATGATAGAAGTATGTATTTAGGAGGTAAAAATAATCAAGACATCGAATAATTTGAAATACTGAACTTTCTTTGTTGTTTCTATCAGCATGTCTTAATCACATACTAATGCGGTAAAGCGGTTTCATCCAACAAATCATCACTGTTCATGGTAATACTGCAATTTGACAGACCGTCCGTCTCGTAACGGCGCCTCATTATTTCAAATTCAAGCCACTTATTAATTTCTATATTGACTTTATAGTAAATCAGAATAAGACACAACTTAAAGAAGAATTCGTTTTCATAGTTAGGTAACAGAGACGAACATATTTGAAATACCACCTTTGACTGTACTATAAAGTACTTGAGTTTTACTCGGAAAGAGTTTGAACAAGATCTAATCTTTTCGGCTATTTCTTCTGAAATATTGTGCGAAATATTGATAATGTCGTCATATAAATCAGCGTTCTCGCCTTCAGATCTGTTTGACAAGGTAGTCTAATCATGTGGATCAGCGTTTTCGCCTTTAGCCCCCACGATTATTTGATACTTAATGACGTGTGCTCTTCTGAGCCTATAATGGCCCCCTTGTAAAAGAAGTGAGCGCAATGCTCTTTCAATGGTAGGAGGGTTTTTTTTTGTTGATAATTCTTAAACTATTTAGAATTTTTTGCGTATCATATTCTAATATGCATGGATTTAATTATTTCAATTGAAAATGGTTTTCCAAACCTGTGGTTGGAACTTGGAAATTTGAACACGCTTCCGCAAATTTAGCTTTGACATCTGACCCAATTCTAGGTTGTATGTCATGTAAGAATGCTACATCCGTTTCATACCATTTAATGTCCTGACTAGATTTACCTATACTTGTCTCTAACTTTCTACATTTCCAATATTAGATTTTAGTGCGAACTTGACTTTCTAAATTTTATTTACAGTTTTTACATTTATCTTTTATAATCACAATATTCTTCTAATTACATTAAGATTCGAATTACAATTTTTTTTCTAAATAAGGTTTTAAATTTTTCACGCTTAATTAACCTTTTTCCTTTCTATTGTTGCTTATAATAATGTAAGTATATTCGATAATCTTCTTTTCTCTTAAGTATGGACCGTCATATACGTCAAAGAATGTATGTACTTGCTCATTTTCCGAGCTTGAAACATTTAAAGCTTTTAGCAAAATTTTTACTCTTTAGTTCAAAACCATTTTCCCTCACACCGGATGAGAAGCTAGTGAATTATATTCTTGCCATTGAAATCTGAGATGTTTCTTTATTAATTTTCACCAAGTAATTATAACTAGCTATAAACGTCGCTCGCTAATTGTAAAATTTTACAAAATCTAAAACTGATTTAACTCCATTTAAATTTGTCGCATTAACTTCCATTATGCGATTTGAAATTATAAAGGCGTTATATAGTTCTTATTTTTTTCTGATAAATCGTTTTTCCAATAAATACTTGTTAAATCTAAGCTTGACATAAAAGGTTTTGTGTGTACCTGGGCGAATTTTCATCCAGTAAGGGCGGAGATTCATAATCATCCATAAGTTTTTTGTTTAAATTTTTACCATCTAAACATAATCGGAGGTCTTTGGGATTACTAATATCCAACTTATGTAATTACTTTGAGAAGGTCTAATGATACATCATTTTAACACTTTATTTATTTCTTTTCCACTTTCTCTCTGTGATAGATGGATACCGGATAATGTTTTGATAAAAATGGTGTGTTATCTTTTATTCGCAACACGTGAGTATAATTATTAATTAACCTCGGCTTTTTTAGAAATACGTTTGTATTTGATTATCAATCTTTTCAAGTTTTGTTTCTATTCGATGGATAATATGTCGCTTGTATTGACCTCTTGTTCGATCTCTTCGATGGAGACATCGAACTCCTTGTCGGAGTAATCCTGGAATTCAAGATCCGCCTTTGAATGTAATGATTTGTGGCCATTTTCGCCATCAAGATATTGAATGATACTCAATGATGAATATTGTTTTGATTCAATAGCACTCATCATATTACACGATATCGAATCTGATATATCATTTACCGTAATCTTTATGTTTTTCGCCTTAGTATTAACTAATATTTTTAATTTTTATTCATTTAGGTACCACAATGTAAATAATATCAAGGGTTAGATTATTTATTTTGGTAGGTATCATCGCCTGTAATTTAAACCGTGTTGATTTGTTTCCTGTTGCTGCCTTAATAAATTTTCCACATAATGGAAACATCGGTCATGTCTTAATATATTCTAAATTATCATAGACTAATTTTTCTGATATAACTGTCACTTTGCTGCCATTATCAATGAATGAATTAACTATTTTCCGTTAAAACGGTTATTTATCTTTTTCCGACTCTTTCCGACTCGGTTTTGAGTTTTTCAAGGTGCTAAATCATTTATGGCAAGGTTTAAGTTTGAATTTAAAGAATTTTCTGCTCCCTCCAAATCGGTTGCAATCGAATTTATGCCTACACAGCGTGCAAGCAATTCATTGAAAGATGTAGAGCATAGGTTTTTATAATCTCCGTAGGAGAAAGAGTCTCCTACACGCGCTCGTACAAAATAATGCATGGTAACATCAATGATAGCATGCCTACCGAAACTGGGCAGGTGTTCATTCTTATAGTCAAGCATCTCTTCGTTTTCGTCCGTGAGGATTAAGTCAATCCACCTGTGAGACGTGGGCGTGTGGTGAGTTGGATCATGCTGCACAATTTGTAATGGCAACTCTTTGGCTAGGTTTCTGATGGGTATACGTATCAGAATCGGACGCCGGTGACAAATCTCCCTTCAGATACCCCATGATGAATTTATGTCAATACTGACTACTTCGATCGCGCCAAACATCGAAAAGGTCGGAGTCCTTTTGCATGGCAATGTCGGGGGGTCTATAGATGACACCGACGAGAGTAGGAGGAGAGGAACCCTGCTGCATACGACAGAATAAGTACTCGGGGATAGAGGGTTTTCCCAGTCCCTGAGTCATGGATGGCGCCAGTTTCGTGATAGTGAAGTCGTTACGTATATACAGGGCAACTCCGCCTCCATTTGGGGTCGGGTCCTAGCCAAGATTCAGCTATGCCAAAGAGGTGATAAGAGGGATCTTCAGCAAGGTACAGATGGAGCTTATTTATGCGTGGCCAAATTGAATTTATGTTGTTAAATCCCGCCTTGAGAGGGCACGCCACCCGTTCCTTTGCCAGCAGTCGATTCCAGTCATGATAGGCGCGCCGACCCAACAACCTGTTCTGCTCCCTGCTTCGTAACAGCTACGCCGCTCTTGCTGGCTCCATCATTTGACGGATTATTGTTTGGCAGGTGTTGCTTGGGAGCAGATTGACTCGCTATTTGAATGTCTTGCAGGTCGGATGATGTGGCAAATACATGCGCTCGCTCGCCTACCTTACGTCTAGCCAAGAATCTGACACCTGAGTGCCACACATACGTAAATCCCAGCCCCTGGGCGGTGGACCTCAGACTCTTAAATGCCTGAAACTTGTCACGCGGCAACATCTCATTTATGAATATTTTGTGGTGTGGTAAGCAAGCAGCCGAGTCCGGGCCAAGCAGTTCCGGACTGATGTTAGTTGCGGTAAAATAATTATTGGCGAGTTAGCGTTTGGCTCGCATCACATCTCTGACTAGACTGGGGCTGCTGAGCCTAACTATGCATGAGGGCAATGCGCCTACTTACAACACCAGGCCAGCTGCTTCTTCGTCTTCATTTCTTTCAGACGAGTTCCGGACCTGCAAGACGCGCATCTCAAGAACGTTATCCCGGTTAAGTAACGGAAGGATGGTTCTGAGTATCGCAAAAGCGATTTGATTGGTAATTACTTCCGCGCTCGCAAAATCCTTCTTTAAAACTCCATTACTAATCTCCTCGCAGGACCCAGAACCATCAGATTATTTACTTGCCCCCCGACAACAGAGACCCGCGACGGCAGCTCCGCTTTGGTGGTAAGATTTGCATCGCAGTGAGCGGCGGCAGTGCCACACGACGCGAGGCCGCGGTTCCCAGGGAGCTTGACTTCGTCCAACTGCACCTCAAGCATGTCGAATCGCTGAAAAAAGAGTTCCAGGGTGCTCATGGGAATGGAAATATTTTTCACACTATCCAGGTTTACATCCCCCAATGGCGGGGGTTGTACCTGAATGGTGGCGGGGGGTTGCGCTATAATTGACGACGTCGCTGCCGATGAAATATCCTCCATCTCTTCGCCGGTTCGTGATTAGCCATTGACGACGCCAGAGAGACAGTGACCCGTGGGGCTGTCATTTAGTGCAGATTCGGACGCCTGCAGGCATGTTACCCGCTCGGCACCTCTCTCCGGCGCTCCTGGCCCCTGCGCTTCGGCTACCTGCCCCGCAGACTTATTGCTGGTAGCAGATGCAAAAAAGTACGCGATGGTTGGGGACGGCAATTGATGTGTGGTTAGTGTGCGTCGTTGCGAAAACCACACAGGCGTGATAACCTTTGTGTTTTTTGGCTTGATACTGATTTAATCTTGGTTGCTTCTCCTCTTTTGTGCACAAATCGCACGGGATACCCTTTTTTTGCCGAAGCATTCGGCGTGGCACGACCGGCTACATTCGGGCATAGTCCCAGCTGGCTCTTCGATGGCTCTCCGTATACAGCACATCTCTTCTCCATGCTTGGCACAGGTGAAGCACACGAACGTTTCTGCTGCTAGTAAGCCGGCAGTATTTGAATACAGCCGTTGCTACCCGTAAAGCTGTCGTAATAGTCGTGTGCGGCCTAGAGTGTGCTGCAGTGATGGAGTGATCGTGTGTTGCTGAAGAATGAGATGGGAGCGATGGATCCTCTGAGCTAGCACTCACCGACGATGACAGACAAGATCCGGTTGTTGATGGTACTTTATTTTGCTAGCCTTCGAGGTTAGGGAAATTGTCGTCTGTTTACAAGTTTACAAAAGAAGTTGTTCTTACAAAAACAGAAACAATTGAATATTACAAGTTCAGGAGTATAAACATCTTTATTACACATTTAAAAAATTAAAAATACACTCATAGTTAACATTACAGTTAGTAAAAATAGCATAAGTACTAAAGTACTAAGTAATAGCATAAGTCCTAAAGTACTAAGTAATAGCATAAGTACTAAAGTACTAAGTAATAGCATAAGTACTAACGTACTAAGTAATAAGACTTAAAAAAATGTTTTTAACCTAGGGCGAAAAAAGTAGATAAGTATTTAAGATAAATAAATTGGTGCACGTATAGCCAAAATGTTATAAAATGACTAAAAGTTGATTTTGTTTTCTAAGTCAATAAATACCAACGAAAATAAAATTCTACACAAGGAAGTCAATGCCAAATTGCTTTTCATAACCAGTATATGCATAAGTATCAATATCAATTAAAAGCGAGGCGTGTTTTGGATATGTTGATACATTATGAGATATGAAAACTTTAAACTTGATTTTCTCACAACATTGTTTTTAATGAAATAAGCTCGCTGTCCGTAAGCTTTTAAATGTTTCTGCGGATGGACTGACTTCAGATTTAAACTGACAAGGAGAGGCTATGATCTCTGGGAAACGGATTCTGGCGGAAATTGGAGAGTCGATTTCTAGTACCTAAAAATGAAGCCCAGTGCTGAAATTTTCGTCCAATGGTCCCTTTTTCTTGAAATATGGGAAATTTCATCTTAAATTTCCTCTATTTCGTCAAAAAATTATGTCTCTTCTATTGACTGTTACATTACAAATATTCAAGATATGACAACGACGATGAAAAATTATAAAAGTAGACAGTAAAAGCTAAAATTGAAGCCCTGATTCATTGAAAAATATTGATTTTTCAGAAAGTTACATGCAATCAAAGATAGCGTAGGAAAATGGTTAAAAATTAGTCTTCATTTTAACCGATTAAATGGATCGTATTTTTAACCATTTTCCTACGCTATCTTTGATTGCATGTAACTTTCTGAAAAATCAATATTTTTCAATGAATCAGGGCTTGAATTTTAGCTTTTACTATCTACTTTTATAATTTTTCATCCTCGTTGTCATATCTTGAATATTTGTAATGTAACAGTCAATAGAAGAGACATCATTTTTTTACGAAATAGAGGAAATGTGAGATGATATTTCCCATATATCAAGAAAACGGGCCCATTGGACGGAAATATTAGCACTGGGCTTCATTTTTAGGTACCAGAAATCAACTCTCCTATGTCCGTCCGAATCCGTTTCCCGCAGGCCATGGCCTCTCATTGTTAGTTTACTTATAACTAGCGAAAATACCTCACTAGCTAACGCTCGCTCGGTTCGTGTTACGTTATTGAAGTATGTTTTAAAATTTTTTAAAATACGATACCAAATAAATTTTAATAATATTTAAATTAATTATGTAAGTAATATTGACTTCATCTTTATAAAACAAATGTGATGTATAAATGATTTGGTTCATCTTGTGCTTAGTTCTTAATGTATTTAAAGAATTTTGACATTATAACGTTACTTATAATGACAAATGCACGTATTATTTTTCAGCAGTGTACACTTGGGATTGTGTACTAAGCTCTTAATATGATAAGGCTAATTAGACAATATTATGGTTAATGTGTAAGTCTACATAGACACCGGCCGCGTTCTTGTGACTGTACGCGCAGATCCTCTTCTTCGCTTGCTTCTATGTCATAGAATTTATCAGTACAATTAACATTCTAATATTTATTTTTTATTTATTTATTGACCAATAAAGATTACATCATAAATTCCTACATTAAGCAGGATACAGAGTAACTCCTACAGAGGGAAACAATAGTATTTCCCTGTGCGTAGGTCTCGCATAACTTAAAAATAAATTTAAAACTAACATGTTTTGTGTAACATTACAGCGAATAACGGAGTTTAAAATAATCTGAAGTAGCAACAGTGAATAATATATACTTTATATGTCGTTTATGACATGCTGTAAAAGGATGCATAATTACACTTAATCCAATTTTTTAACCTAGTTTTTATATTTTGCTTACTGGCTAATAAATCTTTGAGGTCATTTGGTAGTTCATTAAATGTTCTTAAGGGTGTGACTTCTACCGACGAAGTTTTCTGTTTTACCGGCCACAATGTTTTCAATTAAATATTAATTTCTGGTATATTATACAAGTGAGGAAATTGTAGATTCCGAGTCTCTGTACAGATAATGATTGTCGGTTTCACTTTGAAGTTGTTAATAAAGCTTTCCAGTTTAGGCAAATTTGCCCCTAGGCTCCTTGTATTCACACAAAGTATTAAATTAGCATTATTTTGTAAGGTATTATTGAGTACTTGAACGTCAGAAAAAGTAGTTTCAATATCAATTATATCAGTTAAATTAAAAGTTTGTTACTCCATCTGGTATATTATTGGTGAGGTCTTGTGGTGAGTAGAATCTAGATTTAGATCTTGTTGTTACTGATATAGAGCTGCCTTCGTGTGTGGGCCCATATTGCGTCTTGAGTGATGACGAACTTCCAAGCCTGGATTTTGAAAATATTGTTTTGGTGCTACCATCTTCAGTTTGTAATGTATTTGGTGAATTAGTTAATCAGGTTTTATTATATAATCAGTACTGTTCATAGCCTTGTTTACCTTAGCATTCAAAATTTTGCATTCTTGTCTGTCAGTGGTAACATGATTAGTATCATAATAGTTGCCAAATGTATTATTTGAGAAGCTACAGTTGACGCAGCACTTTTTCTCTGATATGTATTTTTCGGTTAAATGTGTTCCCGCACATTTTAAACAGATTGGGGTGTTCTTAGACCTCTGGCCATTATGACTCAATCTATCATATTTAAATCATGGTTTCACATTTATTATAACGGCAACTTTGCAATCCATTCCGACATTGTAGAGGTTGCTAAGCTTAACATTTATATTCTTTTTGCTGTCTTGGCACTTTCCTCATTCATTCATGTTATTGAAATTCAGGTTGTGCGGAGCAGAGAGGCAACCAAGCCTACGGCGACGGCGACACATACGACAACAACACTGTCCACGACACTGACACACATACACATGACTATACGAAACAACACGCACACGACGCGGTACAGCGCGATGACGGTATGTGCGACGGCTACGACGTTGGCAGCTGAGGATATGCGCGACAGCGAACGAGAGAACGACGACGCGGCGCACATGTGGTGCGCGAGACTAGGCGAGAAGTGATACGGCGCGAGCAGGCGCACTGCTCGGCCGTCGATGCCGACTAGGTATATGAGAGAGAGAAAGAGACAGAGAGAGAGCGCAGCGGCGCTAGTACGAGTGAGAGAGACACGGCCAGCGGCAGCCTGCGAGCTGCGACGGCCGGCGTGAAAGCATGGAAGAGAGAGAGAGAACGCACAGAGGCGCTAGGCGAGAGTGAGAGAGAGAATGAATGCTGCGGTATTGCAGCCTGCGTGCTGCAGACCCGACCGCCGTGTGTGAGTGTGTGAGGGAGTGAGTGTGTGCGGGAGTGAGTGAGTGAGTGTGTGAGGGAGAGACAGCACAGCGGTGCCGTACGCTAGCATGGTTGAGAGACATGGCGCTGCGGCGCTCGTGCATGTGTGTGTGTGTGATCGAGAGAGAGAAGGCCGGGAGCCTGCGCGCTGCACACGGTCGGAGTGAAAGAGGGGGAGCAGCTTGATAACCAAGAGAGTGGAGAGCGAGGGGGCAGGTAAAATTTGCCGCCCGCGTGAAGGCGCACGAACGCGTAAAGGCGTGCCGCCACTGTTCGCGCAGATAGAAGTCAGGGGAAAAGTTCAAACCGCGCGCGTAACAGGTGGCAGCATCGGTAATCGGCCGCGAGAAAATCGAGATGTCACGTGACACATCGATGCTAGCTACCACCGTGAGAAAGATAAGGAGAGAGAGTAAAAACCAAGGAAGAAGACGAAACCGAGCGAGCGTCGCTTCCCTCTTCTTGATATTCGCGAGTCGACAGCCATTGCGCACAGTTGTACAGAGTTCAGGTTTTTTGTTGTAGAGAGTGTAGAGAGAGTAGTGAAGAATAGTTGAGGAAGTTGTATTTGTGAGGGTTAGTGAGGCAGTAGGAGAAGTAGTGTAGAATAGTGTGAGGAAAGTTGTAAGTAGGCGAGTTAGCTGTGTGAGGACGAGAAGGAGTTAGAGGGAGAAGGAGAAAAAGCGCCCAGGAGTCGTTGAAGTCAACACATACCGCAGACCGCCCGTGCTACGGTAAGAATTGTGTTACTTTCGTCGGGTGGTTTACTTTCCGCCGCCCGACCCTCCAATATACATACCGACTTTGTAATTGCATGCGGCCTCCAGCGAGGAGACGAAGTGCGGATTCTCTCTCTCGCGTGTCGTCAGTGCGGTTAGAGTAGAACGCGGTAGCCATTGTTCGGCCATATTGCGCGCTTGCGGTTTTTGTTTTAATTCTAATTCTTTTGTATGTCCACCGCCCGAGTGAAGTGAGAAATACGTAATAAACTGTTCGATTATAGAATTGGTAAAATTTAATAGTGGATTTTCTTTTATTTATATTATTCATGTGTCCTGGTGTCGTCTAATTCTGATCGGAAACGAAGCTTGGGGTGTCGTTATCCGAGAGTCGCTTTCCGTGATAGTCGCCGCGTGATGGCGCCCCAAATCAATTCGGTCACTTCGACGCGCGAGTAATAGAGGGGTCGCGAGACTAAGCTAAGTGGGGTGGGTAAATTACGCGAATAAGTGATAAATTATAGTCTTCAGGCGAGTCTCAACAATTGCACGCGGGGGTTAAGCTGCGCATTGTCACAATGACGCCAGCAACGTGGGGCCGGCAATAAAATCAGTGAACGTGAATAGGATAGAAAAAATTGCGACGCGATGCGAGCGACGCGAGAGAGAGAATTGTGAGTCGAGCCGAGTCACAAGCCCATGCGTGAGAATTAAAATAAAACAAAATTATAATTCTCGAGGAAAATTTTTTGAAATTACTGGTCGGGAAAAACAAAAAGTTGGCAGATGAGCACTTTAGGAGTGCAGTTTATACGAACAAAAACTACGCCAAGGAGGAAAATTAACACGGAAATCAGCCCAGGACACGGAGTCTCCAACGCAACCGACGCCGTTGATACAGCCGCCCGTGACCTCAGCGGAGGTGGCAGCAGCAACCACGACCTCGATGGCCGGAAGTTCCAGACAGCAGCACGAGGAGCGAACGGTGTAGACGACCACGTCAGCCCACCAGAATTTGTATGCGGATGGATGGAATAATGGACAGGATTCGTTGAGCGAAGACGAGGAAGGAGACGCCTACACAAGCGTGCGACTCACGCAAATAGCGACGCGACTCGCTACGAATAAAGTGCGAGGAGGTAGACTTCAAGACGAAAGGGAGGAGTCAGCGCCCCTTAGGCCACGAGTCACACCGCAGCGGAGGAACATCACCCCGCCCAGACGGTTGATTCAAGCGAAGTTTAGCGAGTCACACAAGCCCCGAACGAAACAGGACCGGACATCCAGAACCAGCGAATTAGAAGAGGAGAAAGACGAAAGCGGAGACGAGAGACGACCCTCACCTGCGCGCAGGACTGAAGAGCAGCCAATCACCACGAGCAACGTCAGTGATAGCAGCTGTGAGAGGATAGAAGAGACCCGCAGGCGGCAGAGTAAACACTCAGCGACAAAGAGACACCAGGCGAAGGTTGAAGTCGCGGATCACAGGCTACAAATAATTCGACCAAGTAAGAAAAAGTCCCAGCTTGCAGTCAGACGCCACGTGAGAAGGATGACGACCGCCGAGAACGCCGAAAGAGGTCACCAGTTGAGAGGTGGCGCCATCGTCGAAAACGTAACCCGTCCGAGAGCAGTTCATCAGAGTCGAGCAGTAACGATGACAGCTCGAGCAGCAGCGAAGAAGAGGAGCGACGGCCGCGAAGGCGAGACGTCAGCAGGGATTGGAAGTGCACGAGAGGTGCAGGCGTGGCGAATACAATTTTCGGGAGAAGATAAAGAAGGCCCAGAGGAGTTTCTGACGATGCTGCCAGCCTGGAGGAAGAAATCGAGCATGATCGATAAGGACCTGTTGCGAGCCCTGCCGAGTGTTTTAGCCAAAGGTGCGCTAAGGTGGTACCTCACGACGCAAGACGATATCACCACGTGGCACGAATTCAAGAAGGAATTCAGACTACAGTACATTGGCGCCTTGGATAAGACCGACATTGCGGAGGAGCTGCACGCTCGCACCCAGGCCAAAGGTGAAAACATCACCAACTTTCTGTCATGTTTCAAATATATCGTTGGCTACTTCAAACGCCTACCGCCACAGAGGAAGCTGGTGAAAATAGCTTACAAAAATATTCTTCCAGAATATCGTGTCGCTCTGTTCGACAGAAGGATGACTTGGTTGCAAATGATCAAGGATTATGGAGTAAAACTAGAACGTCAGATGGAAATCGAACGGAGGTACTCACCGCCTAAGCCGAGAGATAAAATGAAGTTAGAAGGAGCCGCTTTTGTGAGAAGTAATAGGACTGCAAGAGTGGCAATTACGGCCGAAGTTGCGGAAGCCACGAGTGCCAGTGAGGAGGAGAGTACAGCCCGCGGAGAGCTGAAGGGAGAGAGTAAAGGCAAGAAAGCCAAAAGAGGTAAGACACCGGCGTAGGTGCGAAGCGATAACCTCTCGTCCCGCAGATGCCACTTCCACCAGCGCCTATGCCGCAAATGACTTCCAACCACCCACCGCTGGAAGTAACGCCGCGACGTTTGGGAACAATAGCGGAGATCCACGACGAGGGAGGGGAAATCCGGAGCGTGGACGAAACTCCAGACCGCCAACTAATGAAGGGGCTGGCGAAAATGATGACAGTGCCCGATTTATAGGAGCGTGTTACGTCTGCGAGGAGTTAGGAAACCGAGCGAATCGATGCCCTCGGAAGGAGGGCTATTCGTGTCACCAGGTTGGCCACATAGCTCCCAATTACCCACTACGCCCACCGCGACCGCCAACCAGCGTGAGCTATCAGGCGTGCGGACAACCAGGAGTTACTTTTGCAAATTGTCCGGGTTATGTGCATCGAAGAGCGCAGTGGGGAAACGGACAAGTGGGAGGTCAGAACAGTCCCCTGACCTCCCCCCAATTTCAATCAAATCAAGGGAGAAACAAATCAAGGGAGTAGAAAGCACGCTGTGGTGCCTTCTCCGCACATGACGACACTGCCGGAAGGAAGAGACTTCGCCCGCGTCGACATCGTGCCAAAGAAGAAACGCAGCAAACCCTTGAAGAAATGAGAGGATGAAGAAACTAATCTAGGGAGTAGAGAGCACGCTGTTGTGCCCTCCCCTCACACGACGACACCGCCCGAAGGAGGAGACTTCGCCCACGTCGTCATCGTGCTAGAGGACAAAGACAGCGAACCCTGGATGAGGAGAGGGGAAGAAGAAGGTTCACGGTCCCCCAACATCGAAGTACCTGCCGTGAGGAACAAAGCGGCAGGCAACGAGTTGGACGGATGTGAAGAGCAACCTAGAGAGTGCGAGAGCGTGGAGGAGGAGTTGAGAAAATTAGAGGAGAAAAGACGAGAGAGCGCTACCAAGCTCTCTCCTCCCACAGCATCACCGACAGGAAGGAGCGACTTCAACCGTGCTGAAGACGTGCCCGAGGAGAAGAGCAGCGAATCGTCAAGAGAGGAGGAGCTGGAATTAGAGGAAGTAAGCAGCGCACACAGCCGTTTCGAGCCACCGCAGACCCCTGAGGGGATTCAGGATAGAGGGAGTCAGCTTGGATATAGTTCGAAGGGAGGTAGAGAGGATATTAGCGGAGATAGAAGAGAAGAAAGAAGAAGAAGAAGAGAAGGAAGAAAAGGAAGAAGAGAGAGCAGAAGAAGAAACAAACAGCCAACCAGCCCACGTACCGATGGAAGCAGGGACAGACGAACAAGTAGCAGAGATGAGTGCCGAAAACTGCTCGTTCATAGAGATCGTGTTAGGCGGCGAGTCCTATCTAGCACTATTGGATTCGGGGGCAATGGTTTCATTGGCCAGCCCGAGAGTGATAGACCACTACGCTAACTGCCTAAGACAAGCCACTACCGCCGTGAGGAGCATCACAGGGAACGTGAACAGGATAATCGGCGAATTGAGAGTAAGTGTGGAGGTTGGAGGGTATGTAGCCATGCTCTCACTAAAAGCCATCCGAGGAATCGAGCATGACTTGATCCTAGGAATGGACTTCTTCGAGCAGTTTGACGTGGAGGTTAGGCCAGCGAGAGGGCTATGGCGAGCTCACGAAGGAGAGTTGTTTCCTGTAGCACATCGAGGGACCATGAACGAGAAGGTTGTGTATGCCGAGTGTGTAGGCATCTCAGAGCTAGGAGGTGAACAGAGAGAGAAGCCAAGTAGAGAAGCTGGTGTAGGAGATTTTGGATGCCGCCCCCGTCGCACCCGGACTAACGGATCTAACGGAACACCATATTCACGTTACGCATCCAACGCCCATCAAAGAGAAGCCACAAAGGATGTCACCGAAGATTTTGAGCATCGCCCAGGAGGAAGTAAAAAAAATGAGCGCAGAAGGCGTAATTCAGCGTTCTGCTAGTGACTATAGTAGCGCCCCTGCCATCCTACAAAAGCGAGACGGTACGTACCGACATCGATTACCGCCCGTTGAACAAGGTGACGAAAAAAAACGCCTATCCTCTGCCCAACATGGACTCTATCCTGGATAAATTGCGAGGAGCGAGATACTTGTCGAAGATAGACTTGATTACGGCCTATCACCAGATACCGATGGCCCAAGGTAGCAAGAAATATACCGCCTTCACTGTGCCAGGTTCGGGGCTGTGGCAGTTCAAACGAATGCCGTTTGGACTCACGAACGCCCCTATGACTTTTCAGCGCCTTATTGACGCGCTTTTAGGCCCAGAATTGGAACCGCACGTGTTTGGTTATCTGGATGACATCATCATCGTCAGAGAGACGTTCAAGGAACACGTAAAGTGGGTAGAGCTAGTGCTCAATAAGTTAGTGGACGCCCGCCTGAAGGTAAACAAAGACAAGTGTGAGTTCTGCTGTTCGCGTGTCACCTATTTGGGATTCTTGCTTGATCATGAAGGTCTTCACCCTACTACTATCTATCGGACGCCTACGCACTTACGCGAATTGAGAGGATTCCTGGGGACTGTAAATTGGTACGAGCGGTTCATCAAGAATTGTGCTGAGTTGAAAGTGCCGTAGTATGTGGGCTTTTCTCATTACAGAGTCCCCTACCTGGAACCTAGTGTCCTATCGGCCTCGATTGTAGTGTTCCGCTTGCCGCTGGTGTGCTCGCTCTATGTTCTTGGTTACCAGGTCTCGCAAGGCATCGAGCCTTTTGACTCGGTCGGC
>JAPYZP010000985.1:0-21278 GCA_030522985.1 Torymus sinensis | reverse complement strand
AATGGAGAAGTCAATAATTTTGTAGGAAGTCTCAGTATACTAGCTGTTAGTAGATTTTGTTTTAATGGAAGCAGGTGTTTCTCAAGTGGATTATTCTACGTGCTTCCAGAATCCATTTTTTTCAGTGAACTACGCATTTTATCAAATACTTGTAAGCAGTGACAAAAGCATCCTTCCCTTCACTTTGCATCTTTAAACCCCCTTACCCACCACTTTATACTACGAAATTCCGCAGAAATTTCAGCGCGCACTTTTTAATTCAAGAACAACGCCCGTCTTTCCCGCACTTTTTCATCTCAAAGAGCTGAAGCGTACACATCGCTCGCAGCCCCCGCCGCCCCTCGACAGCGATATAAAAATAGCTTTGATCAAAACGATCGAGAGGCGCGCAGGCGCGCTGGGCGGTGGCAAAAACCTGCGGGACCGTTTCTCGCGAAGCCGAGCGGGGACCCGTTTCGCACGCGCCGCTTCTTTGTCCGTCCACTCTCCGCTTTGGCATAATTGTTCGCGGAGTCTCCGCTGCTGGTTCTTCTTTTTTTTTTTTGTTGTTCTTTGTCGCTGAGGGGTTGGAGCAGTCATTAGTTATGGTAAAGAGAATATTTTAGTGGAATTCCTTCTTGCTCGTGCTTATGGTTTATCTGGTCGCGTGCGTGCGTGTGTGTGTTACTTTTTAACGACGCGAAAATGTTATCTTACTCGAGTGCCTCGCTCTTATCTCGAACGATTTTCTGTAACATTCTCCCTCTCTCTCCCATCCTCCCTCTTCGCGCGCAACATTTTGCCATTTGCTGTTTGCTTTTCACGGAATTTTCGTTATCCGTCGTTTTATCTGCTCGCAGCCGTCCCCGGCCTACATTTATCTTACCGTTCTTTCCGCAATCTCAACTTTCTTGTTTCACTACTCGGCTTTTTGAAAAGGTCTCATTTCAAAACTCTCTCGCTGTACGATATAGGACCTCGGCAATAACAATAATCTTTTATGTATCCCAGTTTTTAAAAATTATCAAATCAGAGAAGAATACATTCCCACCGCGCGTTCTTCTACGCCAGATCTCAAATCATTCTCAAACCGCGCTACTATACTTACTCTGACATGCTTGCATCGCTAAAAATTTTCTCGATTCCTCTCGTTCTCTGCGCTTGCATCCAACCGCGCGCGGCTGTTTACTTTTCATGCCGCGTTCTCCCGGCGTCCTCCTCCCGCCTCCTTTTTGGTCGCCGTGCCTACTATATACCCGCGCCGTCCACTTTTCTCTTTCTCTCTCCGCCTCTCATCTCGTTCGCTCTCTCTTCTCCTCTCCACGCGGCGGAATGCAATCGGAGCAAAGCGATGCGACGCGCGCGTGCACGGGTCGAACCGTCGGCGCGTGTGCTTGCGCGTATATATATATAATGCAGGTACGCGGAGTGTTCCACGAGGCGCGGGTATAAAAAAACGCGGGGCCTTGAGTCTCTGCGAATGGATATAGGGAGGTTGACAAATGTATAAGGCTGTTGTTGCTGTTTAGTTGGAATTGAAACAAAATGTGTAGAAATTTGTATATCATGCGTTGTTTTGCAAATTGAGTAGTATTTTAAAAATACATTATTCATATTGAAAGCACACAACGAATATTAACAACCGTAGTGTTGTATATAAATGAAAACTGAAAAGGCATTCTATTTGTTTGATATTCCGGAGTAATTAAAATTAAAATCATATATAAACGGTAAAACAATGAAATATCTATCTCCCCTTTCTATTCAAAAATAAACGAAATATTTTTTATACAATCATGATGCTATACTTTTGATGGTATCACCCATTACTTTGATCATAAAGTAGCTCATGTACACTTCCAAGTAACCCGTAAGCACTCTAAACTATTAATATTAACTATCGCTAAAACGAGTCAGAAAACGTTTCAACTTAGCACCTCCCATAACCATCGTGCAACATCAATTTCCACTTAAAATTACAAAATAAAATTTTCATACATCTTCGCATCCGAACGCGCTTATACTCTATACCACAACCACCGCATACTCGGCGCATTCTCACGGAACGCTTCGTGTATATATACGCGCGCGCCAACCAGCTCGAGCCTCTCCTCGTCGTCGGGCCTTTAGGTGCCCGCTCGCAAGAAGAAGAAGAAGAAGAAGAAGACGCGAAACAAGAAGAAAAAGACAAGGCGGCCGCTCTTTCGCGGGCAATGACGCGCGCGCGCGTGCACGCGTGCGAATGCAAAGAGGCGAGTGGCCTAACTACTCACCGAGAAAAACACAGTAGCGAAGAGCGAGTTTTCCCGCGCGAGCGCGTGCTGCGCAAACTCGTTTTTCACCGCGTGCGAATTTCGCCTGCTGATGCGCGCTTCTAGTTTATGGGGTTGCGCATGTGCATTAGGAAGATATTGCCATGTGGCCTTGAATATTATATAAAGCGATCCAAACCTCTCACCTCTACCTTAATACACTATCCCTAAAAACCATTCGCACACACCAGCAAGTACACCTTTCTCTCCCCCCTTTAGCTCAGCTCGTCTCCACTTTCGCCGGCGTCGTCTCGTAAAGACAGCAGCAGCTCGCGAAAAATTGCGCCGCTGCTGCTGCTGCTCGTGGAGGCGGAGCCGAAAAAAATCGCTCGAACCGGTCGCCATCAAGTGCAGTACACACGCGCGCGCGCACCTGCGCCATTCATGAAGCGATGATCGGGTGTTGTTGCGCGCGCAAGTATCGGGTTTCGGTTGAGGAGAGTGAGAAAAAATTTGCGGACGGACGAGTGTGCGAAGAGTCGCGCGGAATTTTGAAGGGTGTAATTAATTAGGTTTGAATTTATTATATGTGGTGGGGGATTTTTTTTTCGGGAGAGATTGTAAAAGTCGGTGTCGGAGGCTCGGGTGACATTCGCGATGTGTGGCGGAGAGCGTAAATTGAGACAGCATGCGGTGTGCACCGATTGCCCCGGCAGTTTAACAAAATATTTTGCAATATGTAATCAACATCAGAGTGTAATATTTGATAGATTTTTGTTTAATCACATATGTTATATTTGAAAACCTAAGCGACTTACCATAGATTATAGAGAATTTTAGGAAACCGCAGGAAAAATGCTTTTGCGTGTTTTAATAAAATTTTTTACAAAGAATTATTACATTCCGCCGTTCCATATCGCGCGGTCGTTTTATCAGGCTCTTTATTAAAACATTCTTCTCAATGTAGCTTTCGTGTACCGACGTTTCTCCGCAGTTTAAAAGTAACATTCCTCTCCGCGGCAGCTCAATTCGGCCCCGCTGCACTTCAGCACGTACAAGACCCATAAGAAACAACGAAACTTCGTTTGCTACCGCAAAAAAGTATGACGATGTATCTTTGCGTATGTACCGCGAATCAAACAGGTTCGGGGCCTAGTGCATGAGTCAAAGCGTTAGTCACGCCCCCGGCAAGCTTTAAACATTTCCTGCCTGTTTATAGTACATTATACACCACGCGGTACTCCTTAAACCGCGCGATAATGAAACATAACTTCCGACCTCCTCATCATCATCCCGCAGTATCGTAAATTTCTCCGCAATATTGTAACTTCGTGTACCCCTCCATTACTCGCTTTTAAATAAACATTAGCCTCCCCGCCAACCTCCTTCATTAATAGCTATATTACTTACCGCGCGCGCAGCTGTACTCCCGCGCCTCTTCGTTCCCACAGGCGCGCGGCACCACATAAAAACGCACACTGCGCGCGAGAGAAAGAGAGACGAACGTCTTAATTACCCCGCCCTTAATTAACGAAAGCACACGGCGAATGATAATAATAATGATAATACGCGTTGCAGACGAACGTGGGCCCGATCCTGGTGTGCCTGAACCCCTACACGAACGTGGGAAATCCGCTGACCCTGACGAGCACGAGGGCCGTGCCGCTGACGACACATCTGAATCGCGTCGTGCAGGAGGCCGTGCGACAGCAGTCCGAGACTGGCTATCCCCAGGCCATCATCCTGTCTGGTGAGTCTTGCTCTATATTTTTTTTTGCTCGACTTCTGCTGACAATATTTTATGCTCGCATAGGAGGAGGAGATTGAGGTTGTGACTATGATGTAAAGTGAGTTCGAGAATTAGAGCGACGTAATGGCGGTTTTATTCAAATTAGGTTTTGGATTCTTCGAAGCTTGATGCGGCGGGTTCGAGACGTGTTTCGCGCGTGTGTGTTTCGTAAGGATTTTCAAAATATACTTTTACAAGTCTGTGTTATAAAACTTACGAAAATGGTAATTTTGTTGGCCTTGTGTAATTTTATTATAATATTCAGACATAATACAGACGGCGTTACCTAACTTTTTTCCTTGTCAATGTATACCAAATTAAGCTATTCTGTTTGCATTTCCTTTCGAATAATTGATAAAAATTTCGAGATGAAAATTATAACGTAACTTATTCAACTCATAACAACAGACACAAGTAAATTCTTATTAAAAAAGATGTTAAGGACCATTACAAGCAATAACCGAAGACAGCACGCCAACAACCCTTCGATATTCTCTTTCCAGGCACGAGCGGCTCCGGCAAGACGTACGCCTCGATGCTGCTGCTGCGGCAGTTGTTCGACGTGGCGGGCGGTGGTCCGGAGACGGACGCCTTCAAGCACCTGGCCGCGGCGTTCACGGTGCTGCGGTCCCTCGGTTCTGCCAAGACTGCCACTAATTCCGAGAGCTCGCGAATCGTACGTATAGTATATAGAAGTTGTTTCTTTTTAATTAGAGGTATTGACAAAAACATGTTTCGCGAAGCAGCGTGGAATCTGATAGTTTTGGTTGAAAACAGAAAGAATAAAATCTGCTTCAATATGATTAATAATGAGTTTAGAAAGAAACATTAGCTTTGAATACACCAACATTTGTAAAATAATATACGACCTATTCATTCTTTATGAAAAATAACTTTTCAAAATAAAAGTATATTTAAGAGAAAGTATTAAGCAGAAGTAAAATGAGTAAGAAGAACTTACCTTATTTTGTATCTTTTGTAATAATTAAAAATGAATCTATAACAGAAAGTCGAAAAATTTCTCTCACAAACACAAGTTCGATAATCTCAACCCTAATAAGAAGAACTTCTCACCCACCATAATCTAAAAATCTTACCAATATTATCACATCCTCAGGGTCACTTCATCGAAGTCCAAGTGACAGATGGCGCGCTATACCGCACGAAGATCCACTGCTACTTCCTCGACCAGACGCGGGTCATCCGGCCGCTGCCCGACGAGAAGAACTATCACATATTCTACCAGATGCTCGCGGGCTTGTCCCACGACGAACGAGTCAGACTGAACTTGGAGGGTTACAACGTGAAGAACCTCAGGTACCTGCAAGGCGGCGACACGAGGCAGGACGAGGCCGAGGACGCCGTGAGGTTCCAGAACTGGAAGGCGTGTTTAGGTAAGATACTTGTTACTACAATAAGCGTTAATTCCATTTTTTACGTATAATACTGATTCTTTTTTATGTAGGTGTTTTGGGGATCCCATTCTTGGACGTCGTACGCGTCCTAGCAGCGGTCCTGATCTTGGGCAACGTCAACTTCACAGACGGCCAGGGAGTGGAGGTCGGCGTGATCGGCGAGAACGAGCTCGCCTCCGTCGCCTCCCTCCTCGGTGTCACTCCCCCGGCTTTGTTACGTGGACTCACGTCCAGGACGCATAACGTGCGCGGACAGCTCGTCAAATCCGTCTGCGACGCGAATATGGTAAGTTAGAAATAAACAGGCTCTCAATTGAAAGTTTTTCTTTTTTGTTAACGCTGCGTTTTGTTTTGGGGCAACAGTCGAATATGACGAGGGACTCGCTGGCGAAGGCACTCTACTGTCGCACGGTTGCGACGATCGTCAGGAGAGCAAACAGTTTGAAGAGGCTCGGCTCGACGCTTGGGACCCTGTCGTCGGACTCGAACGAGTCGGTGCATAATCAGGCGGAGGTGACCAGTCAGCATGCCTCCACCATCGGTAGTTCAGCAGGTACATAATGGATTGAATAATTGTTACTAATGTGTAGGATTTTTTAGTACTGATTGAAGAGGAACGGGGGATTATTTTTACCGAGATTAAAGAAGATATAATATTTATTGGTATACAAAAATATTATAGCTTTATATAATTAATTATGCATAGCGAAATGAATGAGAAGTATCTCTAATTACGCATTGTAAGGAAATGTGGTCTATACGTATTACATTACGCGAAAACAGTATTTTTTTGACAAAAGTAACATATCACATTTTATAATGCTTACATTGAAAATACAATATAATGAATGAAACTTGAAAAATGCAGAAACGTGATCTTAAAATTGTAAATCCCTTTGAATATCAAATGTTCTTCTTTAAAATATTTCAGCTCCCAAGCGCACTTGGATTTATTTTTAGCAAAAAGCAGAAAATCAAAGGATTAAAGTTGATGTATCCGTCTCACTCTGCTCCATATTTTCTATGCTAAAGTACAAAAATATACATTTCAAAGCTTTTCATACTATACCTCATCTCCTTTAACAGCTTCCCATTCGTAAAAATACTTCTTACCTTTAAATAAACTATTCCTCAAATTTAAAATGATCATACCGATAATTCAATAATACGAATAGATTAAGAGCCATTAAAATTACTCAACTCACTGTTCCGCCTCGTGATTCCAGGTGGCACGGGCTCGCGCAGCATGACGGCGCTGAACAACGCGGTGCGCCACGCCACGGACGGCTTCATCGGCATCCTGGACATGTTCGGCTTCGAGGACCCGAAGCCCAGTCAGCTGGAGCACCTCTGCATCAACCTCTGCGCCGAGACGATGCAGCACTTCTACAACACGCACATCTTCAAGAGCTCGATCGAGAGCTGCCGAGACGAGGGTATCAGCTGCGACGTCGAGGTCGACTACGTGGACAACGTACCCTGCATCGACCTCATCTCGTCGCTGGTGAGATTGGGGTTTCTTTTGGGAAGGGATGCATGGGATGTGATTGCAAAGAAATGGAATTGTTCGTTGTAAGATGAAAAAAATTGTACAAATACTGGTATTATTTTTAAACATGTTATTGTCAGTTTTATGATTTTTGTTGAGTATTATGGTTATTGTATGTCTATATATAACTTGAGCTGTAAAATTTTGCTGTGTCAACTATTTAAATTATATCAAAGAGATAATAGTACGACTTTTTTTTCTCTTGACCAGCTACCATTAATGGATCGGCTAATCGCAAATGTAAATTGTTTACTTCCTTCAAGTCCGTTATTGATCTAGTCCTTTTTTGGTCCACGACCAGCATCTCGCGTAACCGGTGCGTGAGCCGTGAAGTTTATCCAGTCGATACAAATGCAGCTAGTACGTGCAGGTGTATTCAATCCTATTTCTCGATATTATTGTTTTTTTAAAAATACTTTGAACATTATATGGGTAGCTAATTTTAAGAGTTTATATTCAATTTTTGATAATTTTAATTTCATTTAAATTAAAAAAAAATCAATAATTGACATTATTATTTAACAATATAAACCGATAAAGAATCCAATAAAAATCTAAGAATGCTTATATCCTTCATTTTAAGATTTATATACATATGATTTTTGTTATAAATAGAATTCTATTGCGATTAATGTTGTCTATTAAAAATCAAGTGGAAATAAATGTTGCTATAGTACATTGGTTCGGTTTAAAAATAATAAATAAAAAGTGATCTATTTAACCTTAAACAAAACAGAAAATTCAATGTACAACAACTATGCAAACTAACAAAATAGAATAAATATTTATGAACGTATAGAGTTTATCAAAATCATAAAATTTATAATTTCCATATCATCACATACACATATATAAGTAGTGAATAAACACCCCATCAAAACCAAGAAACTATAAGCTCCTTTTACTTCTAAAACTTACTGTTCTGCCTTTAAAAGCTAATTTTCCCACAACAATAATGACCCTTTTACACCCCGACACACTCGCACATCCAATCCATTTCTTTTCTTTTCTTCTGAAACCTTTACACACATGCGACTCTATATACCTCACTGCCACCTTGCTGCGCAGCGCACGGGCCTGCTGAGCATGCTGGACGTCGAGTGCTCAATTAGAGGGAACGCCGAGAGCTACGTGTCCAAGGTCAAGGTCCAGCACAAGCAGAACCCACGGCTGTTCGAGCAGCGCAACCTCGACAACCGCTCCTTCGGCATCCAGCACTTTGCCGGCCAGGTCGTCTACGACGCCTCCGACTTTCTCGGTAAGTCACGTTCGCAAGCCCCCCTCCCCCACATACACACACACACAGTCTATTTGGAGACAATGGCGCGACATTTTCTACGAATGCGCTGTTTTGTAAGACTTTTTCGTATTGATTGGGGCTATTTTTGTGCGATTTCGAGGAGACGATGTGTGCGGATGTTGAATGGAGTAAAATGTTTTTGAAAAGCTCGGGTTTAGTGTATTTTAAAAGAGGACAGTTTTAAAGATTCTAAATTATTGAGAAATATTGAATAACGATTGTTTTTATGTTTCCAAATAATAAAATATAATCCCTTTGTTAACTGAAATTTAATAAAAATTCTTTTCCCCTTTTCTAAAACCATTAAAAATCGCTTGTACCATGATTACATTTTCCTTTCACTACTATCTCAAACATTTCCTCCCGCGTTATAACATAATTAATTAAAAATATTTTCCCTCACGATGAAACTTTATTTCAATATTCCAGACACGAATAAAGACGTCGTGCCGGACGACCTGGTGGCCGTCTTTTACAAACACACGTGCAATTTTGGCTTTGCCACCCACCTCTTCGGGAGCGAGCTCAAAGCTCTTTATGCCAGCGATACGGTTCCCAGGGGTGTTAGCTTTCGTATATCACCGACCTCGCACACTGACCTGTAAGTAACGTCATTAACATAATAATTTATAGCCTGGAAAATTCATTATGCAGAGATTTCTTTTCTTCTTTCAAATTTATCAAAATTAGTGTAAACATTAATTTTGTAAAAATAATTTTTTATTTTCGTACTCCTTTTTTGTGTGTTTTCATGCAATATTTTATATTTTTAATGCAATATTTAATAATCTATTGTGATAAATGGATCCGAGATTAATTCTTGAAGTGTAAACTTTCGTCAATTTTTTTTTACATATAATCAATAAGGTATAATTCTTAAAAAAAAAACTGAATATTACAGACTCAACGGCGACGAGCCGATCTCGACGCTCACGCAGGACTTCCACACGCGACTGGACAACCTGCTGAGGACGCTAGTGCACGCGAGGCCGCACTTCGTCAGGTGCGTGAAGAGCAACGCGGCCGAGAAGCCGCTGCACTTCGACCGTAACGTCGCTATGCGGCAAATTCGATCGCTGCAGGTCCTCGAGACGGTCAATCTCATGGCCGGCGGTAAGTTTATATTTCTAGGAATTCTTTTTTCGCTAAACGCAGTCGCACGTTCAGCCGCGCATGACGACGCTTTTCGAGAGGACATAAAGAAATAAATTTACGACCGGCGTCGTGTGCGCATCTTCAATTTGGGGAGGTAAAACGAAAATTGAAAAAGTTGACGATAAAAACGAAACTACGTTTTATTAAAGAGTATAAACTACGTAACGTTTCATTTTATTATAGCCATTAAAATGCAACGATGCCCCGCCGCCGCGAGCTCTCTAAATGACGTTTTATCGAAACTTTGTCAACGATTTTATTTCGTTCGTTCGTGGAAACGAAATTATTATTTGGATTTTGTCGTAAAACGGGCGACCTACAGACATATTTTCCGCGGAATGGTTGGTTAATATTTTTTCGTAAATATTTGAAATTATTGTGATAGGGGATTTTCAAGTACGCCGGCTAAACTAGGTCAAAAAGTACTTCCTTATTTATGCGGAACATAACGACGTACTGTTGCTTTTAATTTACGTGCCTATAAAATGCACGTAAAAGTTTTTGAGTGCCGCAATTAGCTGTTTAGAAATTCTATCTTTTCATACGAGCGTTAGACTGTAGAGCCATTTATTTTGTTGCGTATAGTTGAGTAATGCTATATATACATGCTTTTCTCTAATTTTTGGATTTATTCCAAAGTTCATAACTTTTAATGATGTATAGCCTAGTAGTTTATCGTTAAATAAGTTTTGCATAAAAACCTAAAGATCTATACGTTAAATGAAACATTATACATTTCTAGTTATCCTTTATGTAACAATAAACCTTCAGCTAACAAAATTATTATTAAATTTTCTAAAAATTCTCGATAACTCGTCCACAGGCTACCCGCACCGAATGCGCTTCAAGGCCTTCAACGCGCGCTACCGCCTCATCGCGCCGTTCAAGCAGCTTCATCGCAGCGAGGAGCAGGCGATCGAGGACACCCAGCTGATCTTGCAGAACGCACAGCAGCTGAAGAGCAACTTTAACGCGAGCACGAGCTGGGCCCTCGGCAAGCGGCACATCTTCCTCAGCGAGGGCATCAGGCAGCAGCTCGAAAACCTGCGCTCCGAGATACGCAGGCGGGCGGCTACTGATATTCAGGTGCATATTTTTTCTTATTTTTTATGGATCTAAAGTTTGTATCGTTGGAGTGCAACGAAATAATTTTTTATAATTAATCATAGTTAAGCAATGGAAATTTTATAGGAACCTTTGTTATAAAGTTATTTGATACTATATATAAAATAATAAATCTACACCCAAAACTAATATTAATTATATTAAACGAATTAATATGAAATATGTTTTTACTTCGTTGCACTACAACGTTGCAAACTTCAAACCCATTATTTATTTTTTGGTGTTTTATACTTTAGCTAATAAAAAAATAATAGCGCTTTCATATTCCGTATTTCTTGTTTGTGTCTTTAATTGTAAGTTATTCATATTTTTTGTTTCTCATATTATATTTTTCGTCGCTCACTCAAGTTCTGATTATAAACGGAAACAGAAAGTGATTTTCGAAATTTACACTATAATTACGAATTTATTACAATTTTATGAATTTGTCGCATTACTTGATATAATAACTTCATAAACAATTGCCAAACAAAAATTTCAAATGTATTTCAATCGAAGCCAAAGATATACCCATTAAGAAAAAGTTTATTGTTAAATTTTCACGTAATTATTTCAAAAATTATTTCAACCTTCCCAAATTAATTCATACATACAATGCATCCAATTCACAGACACACCCACATACGCACACCAATATAACGATATCCTTTGCTCCAATACAGGCAAGTTGGCGTGGCTGGCGAATCCGGCGACGATGGACGCTGCGCCGCTCGAAGCTGGGCCTCGCCACCATCACCTCGTCCAGTAGCGCGACCCTCGGCCACCACAAACCGTCCAGCGCCGTCGGCAGTGCCACGGGCACGTTACAGCGGAGTCTCGGGACGAGCGGCGGCACGACGACTGGGGGTAGCGGCACGGGGGTGAGGCCAAGGCCTCAGCCGATCGCCGGCACGCCGCCACCTGATCCGTCCGAGAAGTGCGCCGATCCTAAAATGATTCAGCAGACGTGCACGCTCTTCGGCCTCGATCTCGTGAGTGCATGCTGTTTTTTATTTTGTAAGAGCCCTGGTAGAACATAAACCAACTTTGTCGGTTAACATTTAATCTAATTTCCACTTGAGAGAAACATCGAAATTTAATTTAAACTGTTTATAACTATTCTAGGATTATATTGTAAAGCTTCTATATGTAATATAATATTTTTAAATGTATAAGTAATTATTTTTCGTCGATAATAGCAACGTAATTATGGAGTGTCGTTTTTAATTTAATTTAGCATTAGAAAATATAATGAAAATCACCATGAATTTAATATCTAGTAATTTGTTGGGAGTTTTATATGAGAAATAGCCAAAAACATGTATCTTATACTGTAAATGCGTATACATAAGAAATTTTCGCCTTACGATTATGAGAAATTGCTATTGACAAAATCTGTAATCGATATTATTAAAGTAGGTTCAGACAAAGTTTGAGACATTAAGAAATTCTCCCAACAACAACGGAAATGCCACGCATTCTGGAATACCGAAAAAAAAATCTACGATGAATGGTTTCGTTGAAATGGCGAATTTCGTGCAATAAAAATGATCTACGAGGCCATCGGATTTATGTTTTTTTTCTGTTTTCCTTTCGTACAGATTTTGAAAATCGATCGGGAGATTTATTGTATTCGCACTAAAGGTGTCGAGTTACCAAAATAATTCTTCCTCAAATTTTTTTATATTTTTCCAAACCGTTGACGTACATTTACAAACTATTTTCGTTCTTATAAATCAATCACAACACTTAAAATCCATAGAAAACAATAACAAAACAATCTGTTTTTTTTATTGCGTATTCTAGGAACGACCGCCGCCTTTACCACCAAGCAGATCGTACACCGTCACCGGGAACACGAAGCTCGGCTACCCGCAGACGAGGGTCATGAAGGCCCCCTTCCCCGGTACGTACCTCATCTCAAACCTACAATTCTATACACTACTCTCAAACGATAGAACGATAACTATGTGCCTTATAATCCAACAGAAGAGGGCGAGGGCGAGGTCGTGCTGCTGAAGGGCGAGACTGTGCGGGTGATCGGGGCGTCGCCGCGGCGCGGCCACCTCCTCGTCGAGCACAACGCCACGACCCTCCACGTGCCCTACCAGTTCATGGAGCTCAAGCCCTGCAACATCAACGTCTGAGAGGCCTCGTTCATTATTTATAAATATAAACATATCGTATATCGTTTTATGTCGCGTTTACTTACGAAACGGGAGCTCATATTCGCATTGTATACTTATAGCTCCTGGTTTCTATCTAGACGATCGGTCGACGAGAGGCGTCTCTCGACTTCGGAGTATTATTATACGAGGATTGCCCGGTGTAGTTAATCACTGCGATAAATTGCCATAAGATTATATTATAGCGTTACACACAAGAGTTATGATGTTTTGTTTAAGGATCTTTTACCTACGAAGTATAAATTATATCTGTAAGGACGTAATCTCGCTCGGGAAATTAAGTGACATATTTGCCCCTGTATTCTGTCTTCCATTTAGGGTTAGTGTCTAGGGTATAGAGTTGGACCGATTGCTGATCTCGAAATGCAGATCCACGAGAACTGTTCGAAATTCGTTCGAAAAGCTGCATTTTCGTTGGGATGTTCCGCGTGGATTCTTATTTCGAGTGGGAATCGGTCAGAGTTGGAAAGCTGCGAAGTTTCGGTTTTCAAGCAAAGGACTTGCGGAGTCTATTTTTGTCACTTGAACGGAATGTACAGAATGGAATGCATAGATCTTCTAGGATCCGAAACTTCACGGCTACTTTACTTTAAATGTTTGTCATTGAATTCTTAGTGCCAATCTTATAGAAAACAGACGAATTCGAATGAAGAGAATAAGACAATTGTATATCATTATATATTTTCATTCTATGTATTTTTAAAATAGTCGCAGGTATTAAGAGTGGATCATTCCATTATTTTTAAGAATTTATCCTGTTCTGTGTATTGAAACGTATATGAACAGTTCAGAGAAATTTAAGACTTTTATGTATATGTATAATAAAAAAAACTTTTTACATAAAAACATCAAATGTTCTTACTGTTTTACTTTAATGAACCTGCCACTACACCGCCCCTACACATTTACTTATATTAATATATTATAGACATTTTTTATTACGCCACTCACTTTGAATATTAATGATAATCTTTTTGAAAAATACGTCAAATTTTTATGAAATTGGAAATACGTAAAACCATAAAGTATCTAACTAAGCGTCTAAATAAGATTTCCGTTAGCTTTCAAGCACAGCTTCCTTCCTCCTCATTACTTCATAACCCACAACTTCAAAACGCCAAGCCCATTAAAATTTCGATATTTTGAAAAAAAACATGCCACAAGTTTATCTCTACTTCAGCACGTTTTTAAGAGACCCTGCTTACTCCGCACCGCGAGTATACCTCATATATACCGTATAATCTGGAGATCAGACAACGCGGTCGGCGAGCATCGGACGCATCGACCGAAATGCGCGCAGGCGGTTGGGGGCATTTTATTCATAATTAATCGGCCGGTGATCCGCGCCGGCGGCGGATTAGCTGAACGACTTTGTACGTAATCTCGGGCTCGTGGTCTTGTATACTTATATAAAAGCGGACGCGCGCGACGGTTAATACCGAATGTAAAGCTATCCTGTTTGTTCTTTTGTTGCAAATGATGAAATATTGGCGACTCCTCGAAGCTACAAATAATTTAGTTTGGTCTACTTTTATTGCTACACGGTAAGCTTTTGAGATGTTAATTAATTGATTTGATTTTATTATTTATCAGGTCATAAACTTTGTGCTTTTACCTGAAATCTTGATGGCCATAATAATATATTCGTTGACTGGTTCGAATTATTTATAAAGTAATTATATAGTTTTAATTTTAAGGGTGTCGAAATTGATTTAGTTATTGAATAAGCATTAAATTTATATTATTTTATGGCTCGATTTAATACTAAATTTTGGCATTCTGTTTGTGATATTAGTTTATAATTTACTGATGGAATCTATTTGTGTAATTTATGAGCATTAAATATCTATCGTGTATCTCGTAATAATAATAGATAACTTTGTAAAAAATTATCTTTTTATTTTAATAATCAATTAATTTTTTGACGTTTATTTTTATGTGAAATAAAGAAACGAGTATTGTATCGAATATTGAAAAGTTATTGATTACTTTTCAAAACAATGTCACGCTGTAAGGAACATTCGCTACCAATCAAAGATTACCAAGACGTGTTTTACATCAATCGTTAGCCTCTTCACTGGCATATATATAAATAAAAAAGCCGTATCATAACTGGCAAAGGATCATATATGTACATAAAAAAGTCGTGTCAAAACTTGCATGGATCATACATGTACATTTTTAAATAACTTTGATAATTCTTTAAAGATTTGGGTACAATCAGTTGTCAATTTTGGCACGAAAATTGAGAAAAGTCGCGCTTTTGAAAATTCAATGTAGCTCTTACGTATTCATACGTGTATTACGTCGATCACTCAAAAGAAATAAAACATGACAAAATACGATATAAAATCAAAAAGATATTCAAGAGAAAGAATTGCTCCAAGCCAATATAATCACTTACTTTATACATTTAATACACAAGAACAACAAAAATCACATCGATTTAATTTGTAAAAACCATCCGCCACGCGATCACGCAGGTCCTCCCCTTTACCAACGAAACATACTCACCTCTTTGGGACATCAAGGCCGCGGCGTAAGTATAACGACGAGACGTCGGCAGCGCCCTAAAGCGCAAACGATGAAATTACGCCGCGGAGTCATATAAGACTGCTCGCTCTCCCACTCTCCTTCGTCTCGAGAAAAGCCCCGGGAAAACACATGCATATTGCGCTCGCGCGGCGATATTAAAATTTCGCGTGTGTATATATATATACGTATATATACGCTTGTTTCGGGGACGGGAGAAGTTGTTTGACTGAGCGAAATTAAAAGTGGATGAGGATTGATGTCGGATGGGCGGAGGATTTGATGTCGCTGGGGGGCGCGGGGGAAGTTTTAATATGCTTACGGGTGAGAGAGAAGATTAAAAGCGAAGTTGAGGTTCTGGCGAAGACTATATGGCTGGTGAGTATCGGACTTTGTAATATATACTAGTGGCTGGCGAAGTGCGCGTTCTATTTTAATTAAGAGCAGAGGAATAAATAGATTTTGCAATAATGTGTCGAGATAAAGGGGAGTTTCTCAATGAACCGGGAACGAAAGAGTAAATCCATTTTAGTTCAAGTATTGGAATATATGTTTAGTATTGGATTATAGAAATTTAGAAATCTGCGTATAGAGTTCTCATAATGTTCATTGTAATAATAGAATGCTCTCAGAAATGATATTATAGCAATTCGTATATCATTTGATATTAAAATATTCTTTTCGAAATAAAATACGGAAATTGAAATTCCTATGCATCAGAGTTATATCCTTCCTCGTTCTCTAAGTGCCTTCATTATTATCCCGATTAAAATTCATATTGAATAAAATGTATTCTACAAAATAAAATCCACGAGAATCCATATTAACAGACTTCGTATCTATTATAAATAAACGCTGCATTTATACATATTCATGTGATAATGTATTTAACGTCGTATGTAAAAGAGCTTATTTATTAATCTTCCGAATACATGCATACATTTATAATATCGTCATTTGCAAATATAAATCTGTTCCAAAGAGATCAATTATTAAGCTTGGAATGAGTTCCCGAATAAGTCCCTTTGTTTATGTTTTCAAAATACATATAATGTACTTTTGAATATTATTATTATGTAAATACTGATTTTTACTCGTATTAACTAGTAAGCCATAATCCTTACATTACCATAAAAAATGTCGTAAAAAATGTAAACATTCAAACAGCAAGTAGTACCGTTGACGTTTAGTCAGGCATTTCGCAACCATATAAACACTTTATTTTTATAAGCCTCTTTCAAAAGATAAATTCAACCTGAGATAAACATCGCCTCCTCCGCTTTATTTGACGCGTGCACTCACCTCACCCATCAAAATCTCACCTACACCTCACTTCAACCCTCGCTTCAGCACTCGCACATTTCGCTCAAAACAGCCTCTAAATCAACAAAATTCACACACTACAAGGCACACGCCCTCGAACCCCTCGAAAATTACCCCCTTTTCGCGTTCGCGCGCTCGTAAAACCGAGGAAACGAACTGCCTCCTAATTCTTCTTCTTCTTCTTCTTCTTCTTCTTCGTCTACCACCTCCTCCTGCTGCTGCTCGCAACCTCGGAATTCCCTCCTTGATACTCTTACGCGGGGAAAAAATTCTCTTCCTCGTCCGCGCGGCGAGCATCGACTGCCGCGCGTAAAACTTTGAATTAGCCGGCCGTTAGGACGAGACGTGAGAGGGGAAGAGGGAGGCTTTTTATTTCCGCGAGAGGGAGAGAAAGGTAGGTCTAAGCGGCTTTCGCGCCGAGACGCCGAGGAGACTGGCTCGAGTGGCGCGCGCTTGGGCTCTGTGTAGCAGGGAGGCTTCTTTTCTAGAGAGGGACGCAGGGAAGTTAGAGCGGTTGTTATTATACTCGTGAGGGGGCTGTGTTTTTTTTTGTTCTCGGATGAGGAAGGTTGGTGCGTTGCGTTTAGAAATAATAGACTTTTGTTGGTTGGTTGGACGAAGAATGTTGTGACATTAAGAAGCCGAGAAAATCGTCTAACGATACTTTAAGCCCGGTGATTTTTATGTGCATGGATAAGAGACATTTATTTTACACTTCCATTGATACGCTAAAAATAAATTTTCAAGAGCTTCTTTTATTGAAGTGATAAAAGCTAAAATTATGTGCATGTTGAACGAATTCCCATCATATATATGACTCGTATGATTCCGAATGTGCTAACTACACGAAGATTAAGAAAATGAAAAGAACTATATACAGTTACAAAGCTCTCTACAAAATTAAACAATGAAAATTAGATCGTAAATTCAATCCTGTATTATTAATAGTAAATTAAACGACCATTTCAACTATATAATAAACGAAATATCAGCGTTACTCGAGAGAACATTTCCCAATCAAAACATCAACGATAGGAGATGAAAATTAATATACATGACCATTTGAGTTCTAACCGCATATTTATTTATCTCGACACACCGTTCTACGACATATATTATTAATTTCGCATAATCATCGGATAAATTTATCTTTCAAACGATAAATAACATTAATATTTACAATATCATAATTAGATTACTAATCTAATAATGAATTATAAATTTCGCCACCCATGCACGTATCCAATAAATACTTCAACCTACACACCATCATTTACTACGTGTCCAACCAACCATCAACAATCCTCCTCAATCCAGCGCGAGCTCGCATAAAAACCGACCCTGACATACCATCACGTACCCGTAAACGACCGCCCAGCAGAGACACACACACACATTTCTCCTTCGCCTCCAAACGCTACAACAAGCCCCAGCAGACGGTGTACATATTCATCCCGGATCACGAATCTCGCAGCGGTCGAGAAATTTCGCCTTCCGCGTTATATTCCTCGCGCTTGAAATTCTTTCAATTTACATCGGTAAAGAGCTACGTCGCCGGAATAAAAGGCGCTGCTGCGGCGGCAGTGGCGGCGAGGGGATGGGGGGTATATATAGATACGCGTCGGACGTGTCCGCGCGCCCGAGAGCATCGAGATATGACGATATCGAATTGAAATGCCTGGTCGAACGCGACCGACGAGAAACCGACGGACGCGCGCGGTCGAATAAGAGACAAAGAGACGGAGGTGAGGAAGCGAAAGGAATAAGAATGGGGTGTGAGTGAAGACGGGCTGGGAAGAAAGTGGTGAGAGAAATAGTAATGCGAGGCGGACGGGGTTATAAAGTTATTTTTAAGCGCTGTTTCAAGTTTTTAAGAATTTTTTCATTCTAATTTTTTTTTGTTTTTAATAAAGGATTGTTATGTTACATTGTAAAATGAATGAATTTTATTTCTTATCGGTGTGTAAATAGCATTTAGAATATTTCCATCTACTTCACGAATATATTGTCCATAAGATGATTTTTAAGTTAACAATACAATCAGATCGAAAAGTTATAATTTAACTGTTTGATTGCATTCCTTTTTAACATATTATTATTAATAAGCTTAATAGGCAAATAAATAAACATTAGAGTTGATCGAAAGTTATAATAATGGGAAACATTTATAAACGACAAACAATCACAAGACTTCAGTGAGGAAATGATTCAAAATTAATAAAAGTTTGGAAAAAGTGACATGTATAACGCATAAAAATGCGTAAATGAGGAAAACATAAAACCCGAGTAAGATAGCGCATGGTATAAAACCGACATTTATTAAAAAGCACCTAAAACAAAATCACAATAACAAGAAGGAAAGAGCAGTATACACGTTCGCTCTCTCGGGTGAGAGAAAAAGACAAGACGAGCGAGTCGGGGGAGCGAGATGCGGGAACACGAATAAAAGAGATACGTGAGAGAGAGAGAGAGAGAGAGAGAGAGAGAGAGAGAGAGAGAGAGAGAGAGAGAGAGAGAGAGAGGGAGAGAGAGAGAGAGAGAGAGAGAGAGAGAGAGGAAGAGAGAAGGAGATATCCTGACCTGCTTCACGGCTCGAACATTTATTATAACCGAACGTCTCTCACCCCTTTGTCGAATGGACTTGCGATGCAAGCTCGCGTGAGCGCGCGCCGGAGAAATGCTCGGGGGCCGGAAGACAAATGCGAAACGTGCGGAAGCCGAGGCACATCGTGAATCGCGATGATCGCCCGCTCCGTGCGTTTTTCCCCCCCGCTCTCTCTCTCTCTCTCTCTCTCTCTCTCTCTCTCTCTCTCTCTCTCTCTCTCTCTCTCTCTGTCTCTCTCTCTCTCGCTCTCTCGCTCTCTTTCTTTTCCGGAGTGATTTCGATCGTAAATAAGCCTGTTTTGGAATAGATATTGTTCATAGAATTTTGTTAAGGTATGCTGAGGGTTCTGCTGATTTATGAGTGTATGGTGAATTGTTGAATGTTTTATTTGATGTGAATCTTTGGTTTGGGAAAAGAAAGAGTTTTAAACGGTTTTTGTTTTTTCAATGTATTATTACGTAAATGCGTTAACAATAAATATGTTAAATATTAGCAACATAAAGATTTACTTTTATCTGGTATTGGCTGCATTTTAAAGTATTTGTTTCAGATTTCTCCGGTATATTGATTTAAAATGTATAACTTGTTGACTAAGAGAATATGGCAATCTTTTAAGAATGTATCAGTATTCTTTACCTGTAGATAGGATAAACTTTGAAATTTTAGTCAAACTTGTTGCTAAAATACAACTATAAATTAAAAAAAAAAATTCTTAAAAGTACACACAATGCGTAGGTATATTGTTAAAAATGTTATTAATTTCAAGAAACTTTTAATAAACAGTTTGAATTTTTATTCATTGTTCGGGGTTGCAGTACCCGAAATGCCCGATAGATGGCGAGCGCCATCACGCTACCTAAAACACCACCTTGAGTGTATAAGTAAAGGCCTGTGGCATCCACTTGGCCTAGTTCGTCCATGGACGAATTAGGCAATTGTAAGTATTGCTGATAGTTTTTCCATATAGGGATGTAGCATCTTTATAAAAGTTTCGTTCCCTGTCGCATCCAGACCGACTTTTTTCAGTTCCCTTTCAAAGATGTCCATATTTTGCTATAATTATCTGTAAGGAAAAAAGGAAGTATAAGATACAGATGCCAAAAAAAAACCGCTGCCATTTCATTGGCACTTAGCTTCCTCAAACTAAATATTCCTTTAATTAATATTTAATGATAAAAATTGAAAGTATTGCATCACTCTATGACACAATTCTAATTTCATTCATTTATTAATATTACAAAGTATTAATTTTTCTTTCTCAAAGAGAAAGATTTGTAATAGTGAAATTTTTCGACTCCGATATGATTTTTGTATTTTTTTGTTATCTATACACTCCATCTAAAGATATCATAAAAATACAGAGAATTCATAATATATAAACAATATTCGTTCTAAATATTAAAGAAATCAAAAATAAAAATTTTGAAAATTCAAAAATCGCTATAAAGAAAAATATCATGCGACAAATTGACTTTCTAAAATACGAAAATTTTGAATATCAAATATCTCTAAAAGGAATCGTTTGATCTTGATGAAAATTTACATACATAAAATCTATATCACATAAAAAATTGTCTATAAATTTGGAGCTGATACGTACAGCCGTTCTCGAGAAATTATGATTTGAAAAAAATGTTTAAAAAATTTTAACCTCAAATATCTGTGACATTTATTGACCAATCATTTTTCTTGATGCCCTTGTGGAAAGTACGTGGTTTCGCCATTGTTTTCGATGGCGAAAGAAGAACATTTACCCATTGCTAGGGTTGTCGCCATGGACAACAACTTTCGCCACGCACATTTCTGAGTTGGTAACTAGGCAACTGCAGACTTTATTAATAGGGTTATTTTCGAGGTTTTTTCAACATATTCAAAATCATTAACCTATATGTACAACAAAAACAATCACTTCAAATGATCAATGTACACCCGATGGAAATTGATTCGAGCAATGCATGCTCCGTTAGTGTCATTCAAACATAACCTTTGAATGTAGGTCTTGCAGCTGATGGCCAATTTACTACCACATCTGGTGTTACTTATTCAGGTAGTGAGAATAATAAAACACCAATTTTTATATTTCGACGTT
>JAPYZP010000984.1:0-19186 GCA_030522985.1 Torymus sinensis | reverse complement strand
ATTTGATATCCAGGAGGAATTCCTCCTGCTGCAATACAACATTGCACGGAGCGGATATTCCTCCTCTTACAGGAGGAAATCCTCCAGGCGCCATTTTTATCGGAAAATCCTCCTGCTACAGGCGGATTCTCTTCGAATCAGGAGGATTGTTTTCTGAGTGTGGCTTTTCTTCTTACTGCGCGACGATATCAGGTACGTTATTAATTTGTAATTTGAAAATATTATTATTTCTTCGAGTTGAAATAGAATATTTTATTATGATAGCACGTCGGAAAATTCCTTCCCGAGATTTATTTTTATTTATGTTTTCGGTCGATCCCTGAAAAATCTGGACTTGGTGTTATCGAGGGCGCGCGTTCGCAGCTAGTGTCCGTAAATCCTTCGGACGAAGCGTATCTCTCTCCGCGCGTGAATTTTGATCAGCAATGTTGGCACTTGCCAACCGACTCATATCATAATCTTCCGAGACTCTCCCACCTCGGCGATCGAGTCCTCGACAAAGATTTGCGCGACGTACGCATTAAAATATCATTCATCAGTTCTCGCTGCTTGGTAACGCTCGAGTAACGCTGTCTGGGCCCTCGCCCACAGCGATCGAATGACCAGGCCACATACACACGTTCACACATCCTGATCAACTCGTCTCATTGTAAATTTCTAAACAGGGATTTTTATGTCATCGGGCTTTTCCACTCATTAATAAAGCAAAGAAATATTTTTTATAATTATTAAGATTTTATTAATAGTTTTTAGTCCATCCTACTTCCTATATGTCACAAAACACTCCGACTCAAATAAACCACGAAGATTTTCCATGTGGGAACATATGGAATTCGACGAAACAACCAGTTTTCTTTATGTTGCTATATCTCCGAAATTAATCCCGCTTGCTATACTTAAAATTATAACATATTATTCCTCTTGATTTCTAGTTTTATGACTCGCGGTTGAAAAAAAATCTATAAAGAAAACTTTTTCGACAGTAGACCAAAATGTATTTTTCAAACGAGCTTAGATAGGAATCATATAATGTTAACGCTGCAACTTTGTAGTTAAATTTTTCTTTTTTGAATACCGCTTTCGATGCCGGGCTATACTATATATAAGTATAACAATAATAAATTAAGCTTTCTTCTTAAGAGAGGATTTGACAACAATAAAACCGAATATATGACACAAAATACGGTACATTATCTACATAAGACATCAGCGTCAACCAATTACATCAAACGTCTTATTTTGGCTTTACTTTCCGCTCATCACTTTTTTAAGGTAGGAGAATTGTAATACAACTTTAGGCTTATCTTAAAAATTTCAATCGTATTTCATTCAGACTGAGTTATAGAATAAGAGATGAAAATTTTAAATAAAAAGAATACAAAGAAAATAATAAATTGTCAGTAAGTATGTTTACCGATGTATGGTACGTATAATGGTTCCGACATCCTCAAAAATTAAATTTTTATATTTATGAAAGAAACTGCAAAAAAATATGTAGCTCATAAGTATTAAGGAAGTTTCGAACTGTACTTTACTATACTAACACTATTTTATCGACGGAATATATTAATGAATATAAAAAAAGGAATAGTTGATATACGCCTTGAACAAATTCAGTTGCCTTCCGTAATCCTGTAATTTGTTTACACCGTAAACAGCAATATTTTTTTATTTTTTATTTTTTTTTTTTTTAATAAATTATTTTTTTTAACGAAGTGTGCAAAACTCGACTTTTCATGCTTGTTTTGCGTGCGCAAAACGCAGATCAATTTACTTTCGCGCACGCCGTGCGTAAAAGCGCTACTTTGCGCACGCAAAATAAACGACAAGGCTAGTTTCACACACTCCGTTAAAAAAAATAGTTTTCTGCCCTCCGGCCGGAAAGTGCCAACTTCATTAAACATAACCGAAATTTCATTCGAAAAATTTTTTAGGGTGCCGTCGATATTTGGGCTCAAAACTGCGTAGAATGATAGATTATTACATTGCGCAGGGCACTGGGCAACTATCTCCTTATACGACGTAATTCGATATATTAATTTTGATAATATAGAATTTACCGTGTTTTATCGGTAAAACAGAGTACAGGAGTACTATTACACCACCCTTGAATAGAGAATACAGGTAGCACAGTCCTACCATTACCGACCGAGGAATTAACAAATTTCAAGCTTATTAAAAATAAAATACGTAAAATCACCAAAAATCAAGAGAACACTCCTCTGCGGGTTTGCACGTTCTATCACCCAGTACAAGTTTGAAGTCGAAATATCAAGTGGTTTTTGCAAAAACCTTGAACGCAACCGAATTTTCTTTTGTTCAAAGTTTTTGCAAAAACCACTTGATATTTCGACTTCAAACTTTTACTGGGTGATAGAACGTGCAAAACCGCAGAGGAGTGTTCTCTTCATTATTTTTAATAAGCTTGAAATTGTGTTAATTCCTCGGTCGGTAATGGCAGGACTATGCCACCTCGTTAATAAGCTAGAAATTGTGTCAATTGCTCGGTCGGTAATGGTAGGACTATGCCACCCCGTTAATAAGCTAGAAATTGTGTCAATTGCTCGGTCGGTAATGGTAAGACTATGCCACCCCGTTAATTGAATAAAGTGAACATTGAAATGAATTAATGTACCAATATGATCAAATATATACCTTATTTTCATACAGTAGAATATTTGTATTATTTATTTTTTTTTTCTTTAGCAATGTAATTGGAAATGTCAATTAAGAAACACAGTGACATTAAAACATTTTATTCAGTCAGTAAGAAGCCTTCTACATAATAATGATGATGATGATGATGATGATGATAATAATATTAATTACAATAATAATATGCAATAATAAAAATGGCAATAATGATAATAATTTGAATAATGGCAATAATAATAATAATAATAGTATAATATAATAAAATGTAATAAAAACATTTGTCATTTTATGAAATTTTTTACGCATTGATTTATAAAGCGTTTTTAAAAAATAATTCAATAATTCACTGAGTCAATAAATTATTTTTATTTTGTCTTTGCTGCAAAGATATCTCAATGGACAGCAGCGTGAATTTTTAGAACTATAATAAAAGCTAACTCTGTTCGTTTTGGAATCATTTTTACGGTAAGAAATTGAACTATTGTGCATCAATAAAAAATATGATTCATAATTATTTAACCTGAAAGACTCAAGGCATTGGCATAGCAAACTAGATTCTTTTCTTATCCTGTTCAAGTACTATAGTTTATTATAAATAATAATGTATAAATAATTCATTCATTAATGTACTATCATTTACACATTTTTTAGTAACTTATTTCATTGTTACAAAAACGAACAGAGTTTCTGTATTCCCGTTAGAGTAAATTTATATATTGTTGCTTTGAGGTAGTAACCACGTAATCCTATTAGCTTGATGTTTGCTATCATATGTCTAAATCCCAAAGAAAAACTATTTCTTTATTCTTATGAAATACTAATAAGATTATTTGTAACGAGCCAAGTGATCAATGCTTAAAATTAGTTTACTTTAGATTTGGACATAAGTTAGTAACTGTGCGGATATGTGTATTTGCATGAATTTAATTCATCACGCTTGTACCCTTTGCTACAAGTCCAAAAAGTCAAAAATTCATTGACAATTTTATTTAATATACAAACAATTAATAATAAACTAAATGAAAACGTGCTCAACACTGGATTTATATTCCAGATTGAAAGAAAGCACCTTCCTCCGCAGACATCTCATTATGTTTTAAATTCAAAACCCTGTCCCTAGAAAAGTTGATTTGGACTCATAGTGGTCTCTTTGGAGGGGTATAGTTAAATTCTCAATTTTATCGTCCAAGTTTGAAGTGAAATGTTATTAAATGTCAAATAAAATTTGATTTATTAAAAAACCACCGTTTTCATCTGTTCACTTTAAAATTATCTTACTTAATATATTTATGTATATCTATAAATTGACGGTTATCTATTATATCGATGTAAAAAAAGTATTTGCTCTCAACAGTTATGTCAAATTGTTTTTGACATTTATCATTTCACCTTCATTATCGGAACTACGAGGCTGCTGACGACATTAGGCTTGCTAGCACTTGTAAATAATGCCCAGCAATTGTGCTATTTTGTTAGTATCATCCTTTCTTCATTCTTTTAACTATTATTTCAAGAATAATTTATCACATTTTAATCTTTGTCACAGATTGGACAGAAAGAAATGCACGTAACATCACGCTTCGCCAATCGGCTCAAACAATGAACATCTTTGTAAAAAATATAGTACTATGAATGATCGAGCCTGCAAAAATTGGCGTAAGCGATTAAATTTCTATTGGAAGGCATAGCGAATTACTCCACTAACATAATTAGGTTTCTCATTGCCGAAAGTTTTGTCGAAAAATGTATACGAATTGCAATGCTAGATTACAAAATCTATAAAAAGTTAGTTGATCATGAATTCTAGCATTACTACTCCTGCAAAGCTTGAAGCTTATCCTGGTATGCTGTATCAGAAATGTTTTTGAACTAAATTCTTCGCCTAAAGGATAACGAATTTTGATACAATTTTTCACACATTGAAGTAATTTTCATCTCACGTTACCTCCTTTTTTCTTCTCTCTGACGTTACGTGCTTTCTCTCTCTTATAAGAAACAAAATACAGTAAGTGAAATAAATGCTTGAGAAAATGTTTACATCAATTTTGAATTTTGTCACATCCACGTTAATGCTAGAGATTATACCTTTAATATAAGCTTCTTTTACACTTAAGTAAAACTAAAAAAACTTAACGCACAAGTACGCAAAATAAAACTCAACGCATTCTTTGAACCAAAGCACAGTGAAAGTTGTAATAGCCTCAACATTTTTACCAGGGGAAACACGAACAAAACATACATATAATACTTAATCTAGTACCTACTATTACTACCCTAGAACAGCGAGAAAATCCTAAGACATGCGATTGTGAGTAATTAGCCGTTAATTCTTAATAGTCCTGAAATTTTTGAAGTTCCAAAGGTAAGTGTAGTTTGGTACTTTCGACGGTAGCCTAAATGAATTTGCTTCTGAATGTCTTGTGATTTTTACGCTCTTGTAACAATTAATTCAGTGTTGCCGCTTCGACAACGCTGTTTTTTCTTTTTCGAAAAACTTGAATCTCAATCTAGCTTTATTCTTATGGTTGATGTATTTTTGGCTTGCAACATTCTTTTTTCTTAGAAGCCACCATCGCTTATTATAATTTTTCTTATACGAAGTAAATTCGTCCATATGCATATCAGTGTTGCCAGATATACTTTGCATACTTAATATTTTAAGTTGTATTTGTTATTTATAAAAAATGAAACTATATAAATATTTGAGTTTATGATAATATTAAACTATAATATATCAATATAATAATAATTTTAATAAAAAAGATTAGATTAGACTATTTATTACTATGTGATTCGATAGTAATTTTTTTAAATAAACAATTTGGCATGATTTAAAACTTATTTAACCAGTTTTAAAACAGTGATTCAGAAAAGATTATCTGTCAACACTGATTCCTCACTTCTTTTTAAATGAATCAGTGTCAGTAAAACACTTGCCTATGTAAAGTAGACAAGTTAATAATTATAATTTAAAAATTGGTTTCTGATAACAGTTGGAGATTAAAACCATTAGTAACTATAATTATCAATTATAATTACGACCATTACGATGCCTTACACAATAATACCACTGTAATACCATGTTTCTCTTCATCGACGGTATTCCCTTATTGGTAGACTTTTTATCAATTCATTAGTATAACTTAGTAACGAGAGTATTATTGGCATTTCGTTTACCAAGAGGAAGTGACGAAGTAAGTTTTCAGAAATTTACCTTTATAGTCAGTACCAATATTCTCAATTTTTGGGACGATTGAAATAAATCACTTTTTAGTGATGTCGTTTTTTCTTAAAACCTATTGTAAACATAAAAATGAAAAGTTAGTATAAAGAAGTCATTCATAATAAATGAGATGAGAAATATTATAAATTATGTATACTTTTTTTAGATTTTCCCTTTGGAGCTTTTCTTTTTTTAGCTGAAGAGGAACCACCAAAACTAGTTACTTCTGTTCCAAGTGTCCCAAGTGTAGTCATTTGACGCTGACGATGCTTTTCCTCCTTAGTCACAGGTAAACGAGTCATGTAGTTCTCTTCATATTCAATTTTTCTTTTATTTTCACGACCAAAATTTGATTGTTTTTCTCCTATGTCAATAGTATCTTCTACAGGAGCATCTAAATATTCTTCTCGAAGTTCTCTAAGTACAGCACCAGAAATAGCACGCCTACGAGCCCTTTCACCAGCTTTGCGTACTTTATCAGCCATTGTTTCATCTCCATCTAAATAAATCATTATAATGAATAAAAAATATTAAGTTACAATTTTAATGACTATGGATTCTATTTTAAAAATATTTTTATACTATACAAAAGTATTACAAATAAAATCTGAAATTTTTTAGTTTACCATAATGAACTGCAGCTAATTTTGGTGGAACATAAACTCCAGATTTTCGCAATTTGCCATCTTCTTCATCTATATCTTCATCATTTTCTGATTCTTCATCTGATCCATCTATTTTTCCGATCAAGGCATCAGGATTGGGCTTAAAGTTGATAGGATCATCGCTATTTGTTGTACCAGTAACTGCTGTTTTTACAAGTTTGTCTATTTGATACTTGAGTTTGTGATCAATGGGCCTAATTTTTTCTAGCACTGTTCTGATTTCAATCAAACGATCTATTGAGGGATCCCCTTCAATTCGTTCTCCTGAACACTTTCGCAGGACAATATATGTTAAATTTATTAGATAGGATAACAGCATATGATATTTCATTTCTAGGAAACTAAGACCCTTATCCGTTGAAATTTCTCCATTCTTTACTCGTACTAACATGTTGTCTACTAATTGATTTACTTGTACAACATTTGCGTTCATTTCCCCCAGCAAGCGGAATGCTTGTGGCAGGTCCCGCTGCTCCATCTCATCTATTGCCTGAGGAAAAAAATATTTGTTTACTAAATCTGTTATATTTTAAATTTTGTATACTTATTCCATGAATTTTGACAAAAAATAAAATTAAAAAATAATTTAGTAAAAAAAATGAAGGAACAAGAAATACATGCCAATAAATGTTAAAAAAATATAAATATTTTTCAAATAACTCAACACATTATTTATTAATTATTATTTTATTGTAGAGAAAAGAAATTTTATATAACGTGTAAAATTATTGAAAGTTAAGTAGTTTGTGCTGAAAATCAGTCATAAATGGATTTCTCTAGTTGTAAACAAAAGATCATGCCTTTTCTTATAAGTGAAAAAGTTCACGGAATAAAATAATCGAATATGTTTTATAAACGTCAGAAAATAAAATTCCGACGCATCCATAGTAGACTCCCTTGTTTCATCTCGTTCGCTATTTTTCCGTATCGCCGCCGGGTTTTTTCTCGTGAGCACGCATGTCGCGCTATGATAAATCGCAAGCGCGCTAAAAATCAGTCGAGAAACCTCGTGGCGATTGTAATTTTGTTCAATTTACATACGCTAAAAAGTTTCGGCGATTGGAATTTTTCAGAAAAATGTCGGCCCCGCAAGCGAACGAGAAAAAAGCGCAATAATCTGCTGCCATCTTTCCTATTTACTAATGGATGACAGCGGAAAAAAAACAATCGAAAAATTGCCCCGACACTGCTCACAGAAAAAATTCGCCAATTCGACAATTCCTCGTGAAATTCGCCGGGATAACATGTACACGAATTCTACATACCTGCACCATTGTTTTGAACAAAAATTAATGCAACAAACACATATTTAAACAACGTAACTTGTAATTAAACCGATCCCCACGTGGGAGGATATTTTCCTTTCGGGGTATATTTTTTCGCTCGGAAAAGCCTAGTCAAGTGAGAGACTCGTTCCATCTCTCCCTCCGAAACTTTTTGTTCAATGTTTCAAATAATTAATTTTTTTTATCTTTACAATTTTTATTTTATTTTATTATACTTTATAAATAAAATTTTATAATTTTTGTGCAATTGTTGTAATACTAATTTTTGTAAAAGTTAACAGTTTGACTTCCTTTAGAAAGTCTTAAGTAACGGCGCGAAATTTGAAAAATATTAAACAGTCAGGCGTCAAGGTTTTTTTATTTTCCTAATTTAATTTGAGGAATTCTAATGAAAAATATTACAGAAATATATTTCTATTGCGATATTTATATCAGTTTTACACTTTTACATGTTTACTTTTGAAAATACGTTTTTAAAAGCATTTGAAATGTTAAATCACGTTATTTTTTGCGAGGACTTTTATATGATTTTGATGTAAACTGTTTCAAAAATTTTATTTAGTATCAGTAAAGCGTCATACGATACAATATTTACTTATTGAATTTAAATAAAAAAATTATTAAGTTTTTTAATACCTTTGAAACCGAAATAAACTCCGTCAAATTGGTGTTACATAAAATCTAAGAACATTTATGAAAAGCTAATATTTAAATTAATTATTAATTGCTTGTTTAATTCACACCGGAATATTAATAAACCTTTGGTTATAATCGCAAGTTCGCGACTGCCGGATGGCACTGAAAGAAGTCAAGTTATACGCAAGGTAGTAGGAGGGGGGATCATACAATATATAGATATAAACTTTGCAAGGACAGAATTTGTCGAGGTGGTGAATCAGTGGATCATCGCGTATACATATTTGTTTGTGTGAGTCGGGAGAGTTTTGTGTACTGTACGATGCATTTTTGACGTGGAATCTCAAAAGGCACAACGAGTGTGATTTGCCAAAAGAGGAAGTGTTCAAGGAAGCAAATCGGCAGCGTGGCGCGATTTCAGAGGAAGAGTAGTGTAGAATGGTAAATCTTCTACCTACTTGCAATACTTATTGCTCCGCGAGTTAACAAAATTATTTTTTACTTGTTATATTTCTTAAATTTCTAACTACTTATCATACTCCATTTACTTCTTTTCTTTTTACTTACTAATGAAAAGCTGCAAATTCTTGTTTTTTTTTCATTATTTTTGAACCACTAAAGAGGCTTTTATTTACTTACGTATATATTATTATTATTTATAGGCTAGATTAAAATGGAGATGGGCTACTTTAGCTCTGATATTGTTGTTGATCGAAGTTGAAGGATTTTATGTGCCAGGAGTTGCACCTGTAGAGTTTAAGAAGGGTCAGAAAATTGACGTAAAGGCTGTTAAGATGACTAGTACGCACACACAACTACCATATGAGTATTATAACTTGCCTTTTTGTCGCCCAAGAAATGGAACAGTTTACTACAAGTCTGAAAATTTGGGAGAAATTTTAAGAGGAGACAGGTTTGTTGTTTATATTACACAGTGTACTAATTAAAGGTTATGTCTTCAATTAACTTACCAAAAAACAGTTTATAAACTGATTATGTCCATTTTCTAGAATTGTAAATACACCATACGAAGTAGGAATGAGTGAAGACATATCGTGTCGTCTTTTATGTCATGGCAAATCAAGTCCTATAACATGGAATGAAGATTCATCCCAGTTGGTTATGGAACGAATTCAACATGAATATACTGTTCATTTGTAAGCTTTAAAGTATTTGTATTTATTTAATGAATAATATAAATCTTAACATGATTTTGATCATTTTTCAGACTGATAGACAATTTACCAGCAGCAACAAAGAAAAAACAGAGAGATAATACAATCGTTTATCATGGATACCGATTGGGAGGTGTTACTGATGATAATCAAGTATACATCAACAATTATTTAAAATTAAAATTAAGTTATCACAAACATGGAGAGTGCGTAATTACTATCTCTTTTTATAAATTTATGAAGTGTTTATGTTTTATTTATTAACTAAAGATACTTTTTAGAAATGAGTTCCGAGTAGTTGGTTTTGAAGTAGAAGCCCTATCGATAGATTATACTCAATTACAATTTGAAGGCAAAAATACTTGTAAAATACCTCCTTTGCCATTAAACAAACAACTTGTCAATCCTAAAGCTACAAAATTACTATTTTTCTACTCTGTCGAATGGAAGGAATCTGAGGTCAGCTGGGCAAGTAGATGGGATATTTATCTTGGAATGAGTGATGTTGAAATTCATTGGTTTTCTATAATTAATTCCTTAGTTGTTGTTTGCTTCTTATCAGGTAAAGTATAAACTTAAATTTGACTATAATTACAATCATAAAAATAATTTTATAAATTAAATCAATATTTTAATTATTAAGGAAATAATTAATAAGAATCATTAATTTATAGTTTAATGAAAATATATCCTTTGTGTTAAGTAGCTAATTCTTTTTTTTTTAATTATTTAGCGATATTGACAATGATTATTGTCAGAACTTTACGTAGAGATATTGCTAGATATAATGCAGGAGAAAGTGATAGTCTTGCTGGTCTAGATGAAACAATTGAGGAAACAGGATGGAAATTAGTTCATGGTGACGTTTTTAGGCCCCCAACAAATGTTCGCTTGTTTGCTGCAGTTATTGGTAGTGGAATTCAAATATTTTTCATGACTCTCATTACAATCTGTAAGTAAACAACTATTTCTTATGCTACTTTTATGCTATTCAAATAATAACATATTGCTTATATTTTTCGTTTGCCCATAATTTTTAGTTTTTGCCATGTTGGGAATGCTTTCGCCAGCAAGTAGAGGAGCTCTTGGTACATGTGCAATATTTTTATACGTTTTTTCTGGAAATATAGCTGGTTATTTCTCAGCTAGATTATATAAGACAATGCGAGGAAAAGAATGGAAAAAAGCAGCGATGTTGGTATGTACCATTTCATCATTTAATTCCACTATATACCACTGTTTATTAACAGAATAAAATATGTTTCTTTTAATTCTATTTTATAGACTGCAACTTTATATCCCGGAATTGTTTTTGGTACATGCTTTTTCCTAAATTTCTTCATCTGGGGAAAGCATAGTTCAGGAGCAGTTCCTTTTACAACTATGTTATCTTTACTCTGTCTCTGGTTTGGCATATCATTGCCACTTGTTTACCTTGGCTACTTTTTTGGCTATAGAAAACAACCATTTACTCATCCTGTTAGAACAAACCAAATTCCTAGACAGGTACCTGATCAACTTTGGTACATGAATCCCATTTTATGGTAAATATATATATTTTTTTTCTGTTCATCATGTAAAATAATCATTTTTTTTAATATCAATTTATATATTTTAGTACTCTAATGGCTGGCATTTTACCATTTGGCGCTGTATTTATTGAATTGTTTTTCATTCTGACTGCTCTTTGGGAAAATCAATTTTATTATCTCTTTGGCTTTTTGTTCCTAGTTTTCATAATTCTTGTAATATCGTGTTCTCAGATATCAATAGTTATGGTATACTTTCAACTTTGTGGTGAAGTAAGTTTGTAAATTATATAAGTATCATCCCATAATATATTATGTATTATTAACTTAATTTTTTAATTTACTACAGGATTATAGATGGTGGTGGAGAAGTTTCATTGTCAGTGGTGGATCAGCAGTTTATGTTTTGGCTTATTCTGTCTTTTATTTTATGACAAAATTAGAAATAACAGAACTTGTTCCAACTCTGATGTATTTTGGTTATACAGCATTAATGGTGCTTACTTTTTGGCTGCTAACTGGAACAATTGGATTCTTTGCAGCATATGCATTCATAAGAAAAATTTATGCAGCCGTTAAAATAGACTAGTCAGACTAATTAACGGTAATAGCCAGTGATATTCATTCTGCCAAAAAATTTACTGTAAAATTAATATGATTTACTTTATTGTAATGCATTCTTTGGTATTAAGAAATCATTGCAATTATAAATCATATTTACTAATTGACGAGGCAGAAATTACTAAACACATAAATAGGATCAGTTACTTTTAAGTCTTGTAACTTTAATAATATATTATAATAAATCTTCACATTAAGTATTTTTAAGTTGAGAATCACTGCAAGACTTGTAATTATACTGATCCTAATTTAATTTAATTGCTTGAATGTTGAAGATGTAAATTCTTTGAATCTTGTGTGTATAAATCAAAGTTGAATCAACTGTACGATGAATTCATTTTAACATCATGATTACAAAGTGCGCGTGTAAATATAAATCGTCGTTTTATAGGATATTTTGTAGATTTCAAGTTGTATCATTTCTTACAATTATCAGTATAAATATTTATAAATAAAATTATGATACATTATTTCTAATCAATGCTTTAAACTCCATTATTTTAAATCATTATTAAATTATTTAATTTATCTTACAATATCATTTTATTGACAATTTATGGATAACTTATAACAGTATTATATGATTTTCAAAGTTCATGTTAAAATTGTGAAATTGAATATTACATCAAATAAAACTCACTGATTTTTATAATGCTATTGCTGCTGTGTTACTTTTAAACATCCTTAATAATTATTTGATGTATAAATATTGTAAGAATTTCTTAAATGTATTTAGATTTAGAACACATTTTATTATCACAAGCAATGATTATACAAACGCCATTAGACATATACAGAACTTTAATACATTTTTATACATTATACATATACATATAAAAATTTTAGTTTAGTTAACTTTTCATGACATTGCTCAGAGTTTATAAAAATTCCTTGTATAGCATTACTTAACATATCACATATTTTATATAAAAAAGATTTAAAAAATGTAAGATAAGGCTACAGAAATCAAGCTGAAAATTAACATTTTAAAAAATTTGAGTCCAAGTATAAGGAGAGTTAGTTGATAATTTTAATATTATCTAATTAAAAAGAAATGAAAAAAAAAAAAAAATAATTTTTCTATAATTATTTAAAGTATTTTTAATATTTATCAATTAATATACCTAAATTTGCACTAAAACTCCTTTTTAACAATATTAAAAAATTATAAAAAATGAGTTTTTCAAAAAGGACTTTTTTTTTGTTTTATGATTATATTCATAAAATTTATCATTATATTTTTGGTCTTTGTTCTTTACATAATTAAAGAAATTTAAGAGTCTCAATAAGAAATATTAAAAACTAGATATTAGTCAATTTCGAAAATAGATATTCAATGAAGTTTTCTAAAATTATGGCGAATTATTTTTGGACGAAGTTTAATTAGTAAATATATAACTATACTAATTCCACTAAATATGTAAATATTGATAACTGTAGATTCAACAGGCATATAACATTTTGATATAGCATAATTATCAGGTGTGAATATACCCTGAAAAAAAAGATAATAATACATGAAAATAAAAAGATTATATTCAAAAGTTATGGTGTGGTTCACTGACTTACAAATAAGAATGAAGGGTTATCTTTATTGCGCCAACTAAATGAAGGTACTGTGACTTCCAAAATATCTTCCCTGTGAATTTTTCTACAACCGTGATGAGTATGTCCATCAACTACTAATCGTGGATTCAAAATGTCTAAAAGCTACAATAAAATAATTAATATCATTCAAATATGCATTAAAATTGAAATAAAAAAATAAAATTTCTATATATACTTGTTCTGTAGTTTCTTTTGATAAACATTCCCAGCGTTCACGAAACTTAATATCTTTTATTTCAGCTGGAGCTTCATCTAATTCATTACAAATTTGATCAGATTCTCGATACAAAGGGAAATGCTAGAAGAAAATAAAAATCAATTATTTAGCATACAATCTTACTAATAAAGTTAAAGTTAATATATTTAAATAAAAAATGTTTACCTGTAAAAGAATTGGCCTACTGTATCTTTTAATAGCATTATTTTTATTGCAATCATTACCAACGCCTTTGGCACATTTTAAATGTTCTACAAAAATAAATATATTTACAAATGGAGATACTATAAACTAATTATGAATGTAAACTGGTATAGTATTTATTTTATTTATATTCTTACTACTTATTTTATTCATGGCAACTTCTGTAGGTCTGCATAGAAAACATCCATCTCCTTCTAGAGCCATACTATTAACCAAAACAAAATGATTACCTCTAATACTGACTCTTCTAACACTTGGTGCATTCATACCACTAACAAATCTTTGATTTAAGTATGGAGTGATAACTATAAAATTATAAAATCTTTAATAAATTTCTTGTAAAACAAATATTTATAAATACAATACATACCATAATGAAATCCCATGTCATGGTTACCAGCAACTACATAAAGATGAGTATTTTTTGGTACAGAAAATAAAGACTGGAATCTTGATATGTAACTTTCAAATTCTTCTGAACTACACCATTGTCCTTCATCAAAAATATCACCTGTGATTCCCAAAGATTCATTAGAAATAATTAATTCACGTTCAGGAATAATATAATTTTCTTTTAATTTTACAAACCTAATATAAAAACTACATCAGGCTTGTGGATAGTCATTACAGTTTGAAATGTTCTGTACATTTGCCATTCCCTGATTCAGTTAAAGTATTAATTTTATACGATATTATATATTTTTTTAATTCTCTATAAAACTAATTTTACAAAAGAAACTACAGAGCTATACCTTCTTAGTTTATCAAACCAGTGACCTTTTCTCGAACCTAGAAGATGAGTATCAGCCAAAAACATAGCATGTACAGGTCTCTCATCAAATGTTGCAGGAGAAATTTTTGGATCCACTTTATGGGTTTCCAAACTTGGCCATTTACACTAAATCAATTGATGAAAAAAATGTTATTTATAGATTCTTGAAAAATATTACAATAGCCAAAATATTTACCTGTATTAGTACAACATAGTATATAAGATATTCACAGAAAAATAAAACTACTAATGCTGAACATAAGGCTTTTGCTAAATAATATCTGTAGGAGCGTCTTGTAACATGGAACATTTTGTCAACGTTTAAATTAAACGTTTTTGTTTCTATAGTCCTTCAATTTATCTTTTTCTGTTTTTAATTCATATTAGCACCACTTTTTCATTTATAAATATAATAAATAGTAAAATATATAACGAATTCAACTTATTTTTATTTAAAAAGTCGATTTATTGGTAACATATTGCACTTTTAACCAAATCTATTAATTATAGAATTATTTTTTTTTAATTATTATTTACATGATTTTAAATTTTCAAAGGCGCTTTACGCCAAAAATAAGAAAATATCATTTTCTTGCACCCATTCTTCTTTGAGTTTGTTGATATAACAAGCAGTTAATGTGCGTTTACATGTGGCGAACAACAAATCCATTGGAAAGGGATATTCTTCGTTTTGGTTGGAAGGTATTTGACTACTCCGTCTTAGCAGAAGTCAATCTTTTGCGTAAATGGCGGCAATTTCAAAATAGCGCCACATCCAGATTGAACTGACAATAAAAGGGCTGGACATAAGAGAAGATACAACGAATGAATACAAAGAACAACGAAGAACATAGGTCTTTGTTCCTCGTTGTTCCTTGTATTCACTTGTTATATTTTTTCTCATGTCCAGGCCTAAAACATTCTTGTTATAATTGGATTTTTCAAGCTTTTTTTTACATAAAAATATTGTATATAAATTTGCACGTCTTCCTCTCATACGTCGATAATATGCCCATATCCTATATAATTTGCTTATCTAAATTTAGTATTAAAAAATCGTATAAATTAAGGTATATTAGTTTTAGTGAGTTTAGTCTATTCAAGAATGTTAATCAATCTTTTATATTTAATTTGAATGAATCCATAATATAAATTAATTACGACCATAACAGTTAAACAGTAGCTTCATAACTTATCATTATTTAAAGGAAAAATGGAAAATACCTAAGTGCTTATATTATCTGAGACTATGGCAGATTGAAAGAAAACCATCTACCTACTAAATGTATATAAGTACCGACCGCAAAACCATTATCATTAGCAAACGTAAGTGTTATATTACTACTCTCAAAGGTGGTTTATAACGACCTATTCCGAGAGGAGTAAATCTACTAAAAAGTGGTAAATTTACCACTAAATTTAGGTGTAAAATCACTGTCACTATAGGATGGTACCTATTGTCGTATACATTGAACCGAAGCACGTAACCATGTGGAAGGCTTCGAGGCTCGCCGGCTTTTTAGTTTTTAGGGAGTTTCCCCAGCTACTCTCTAGTCATTGCCGGCTCTTTTATGAGCGGCGCTTGCGCATTGGCAGAGTGGACTTTGTCCTCCGGCTCCGAACTCCGCGATCGTCTCGTGCGTATATCTGACGTCGAGTGTGCGTGCGACGAGAGGCAGACACCACATACTCAAGTCGGGTTGGTCGGCCGGTACCGTTATAAGTAACACGATTTTTGTCGTCTCCGGGAATTAATTATTAAACTCGTGAAGAATGGCAAGCTGTCGACTGTTCGGTGCGCTTTCGCGATTTTCCCGAACAAATGCCAACTTCGTCACCCGAGCAGGTAAAGGGCCTTCATTATTTAATTCAGTTAATCGCGTTTGATGTACCGAATATGCCAACATGCCGAGTCATTCCTCTCTCTCTCTCTCGAAGAATTTCGTAACAATCTCGCCTTCTCACGAGATTATACGTATAGAGAGTAACCTTTGCACCTTACACATTCTTAACTTTTTTCGTCTCCGTGTGACATAACGATAGATTTTTAAGTCAAATATGGCTTTTTTCTACCAATTTGTAACTTAAAGGTCATTACTTTGGGAATATAAAAGACGAAAGTGATCATGTTTCTACTCCATTTTTGTTGAATTCCAGCCAATGACCCCATGTATCAAATTTTCCACAAAAAAATTAGACCTTTCAAATGTGATTCTTTATTTATAATGATATCCTTTTTTCATTTTTTTTTTTCTTTTTTTATAGTACTTTATAGGCTTACATTATGCTCATTCAACAGGTTAATCAACCTAACCCAATTTACAGCCATATGTAAAAATATCATAAATTCTTTAGTTATAAATATTTATTTTTGAAATTTTCAGCTCTGTACCAGCCTTTGCGGACGCTGGCTACAGAAGCTAAGAACAAGCATTTTTCTTACAAAGTTGTCGACGATGTAGCTGTGATATCCATGGACTCCCCAGGAGTCAAGGTCAGTTTTTTATCATCGTTTATGTAACAAACTGAATAACAACACTCATAGATCAAATTCATTTTAAACTAATATATTTACCATTACAGATGAACACCCTAAATGTTGAAGTAATGTCTGAAATAGATACAATTTTAAAAAATTTGGAAAACGATCCTTCTGTAAGATCGGCTGTACTTATTAGTGCAAAGCCAAACTGTTTTATAGCAGGTGCAGATATTACAATGCTACAAGCAGCCAAGGATGAACAGTCTGTTTATAAAATATCCAAGGATGGCCAGATAATCCTAAAGAAAATAGAAGATAGTAAGAAACCCATTGTGGCTGCTATACAGGGCAGTTGCTTGGGTGGTGGTTTAGAGGTATTTTTTTTTCTTTATTTCTTTTTTTAATATATAAAATTATACAGTTTTGTATTGAATAAAGAAACTGGCTAATAATTTATTAAATGTAAATGCAGTTTTATCATAAAACATTAATATTATTTAAATTTTTTATTCGATTTTTTATCTAACAGGTTGCTCTGGCCTGCCATTATCGAATAGCAGTCAAAGATGATAAGACTGGTCTAGGTTTACCTGAAGTAATGCTTGGTCTTCTTCCTGGTGGTGGGGGAACTCAAAGGCTTCCGAAACTAGTATCACTGCCAAATGCCTTAGATATGCCTTTGACTGGTAGAACCATTAAGGCTGATAGAGCAAAGAAATTTGGACTTGTTGATCTTCTTGTAAATAAACTGGGACCTGGTACAACAACAGCAGAAGAAAAGTAAATTAATGTGAATTTATTGAGGATCAATTTACATATAGAATAAACTATATTTAATGTATATATAATTATATGATTATAGCACCAAGAGATATCTAGAGGAAACTGCAGTCAAAGTAGCAAAAGATATTTCAAATGGAAAATTAAAAGTTGACAGAAGTCCAAAATCTACAGTTCAAAAATTAACAAATTACATTATGTCTGTAGATTTTGTGAAAAACCAAATATTCAAAAAAGCAAAGGCTCAAGTTATGAAACAAACTAATGGTTTATACCCAGCTCCATTGAAAATTTTGGAAGTTATTCGAACAGGATTAGACAAAGGCTCACAAATGGGTTATGAAGCAGAAGCTAAAGGTTTTGCACAATTAGCTATGACTCCACAAAGCAAAGGCTTAATTAATCTTTTCTTCGGTCAGACTCAATGTAAAAAGAATCGTTTTGGACCACCAAAAACTAAAGCTAAGTAAGTAGAAATAATCAAACTAATTTCTTAATAATATATCTCAAAATCTAACAAGTATATACTTTATAGATAGTTATTTATATTGTGTATTTTAAATTATTTTAGAAATTCTTCATTAAATTTCTATATAGATTTTAAATTCCTAATAAAATTTCTTTTAGTAGATACAAGCCTACATACAATATTTAGAATACCAAGCCATTTTTATATAATAATTGTCCAAATTTAAGTCATAGATTAATAATAAATGTTATGGTACTATATCATTTTTTGTCAAAACTTGATATTAATCAATATCAGAATAGTATTTTTGTACTAAGGGTTTAAAACACGATTTTACGCCCTCTACTTAAATAGATACATTTATTAATAACAACTTTATTTCTGAAATTCTAAATTACATTTAAAACAAAATGAAAAAACAAAGTTTTTTAATATAATAAAAAATATTTTTATCTGCAATCGCTCCATTATCATTAAACAAACATTTACAGTATTAATAAGGTATTTTATATATAAAAAAGTATATGGTTTACAAATATTTTGTATCAAATTCGATCATATTACGAAAAATTTTGAAATATGAATTCTATAATTATTTGAAAAAGTCCATTTTTCGATTTTATTAAACATTACTTACGCAGTAATTACGTTACTTATCATAATTACTCTTACATGAAATTAAGTACTTGAGAAATATTTGCAAGGTAGAAAGATATGATTTCCTTTCTTTTTTCCAAGAATTTCAAAAGCTATATAGACATAAGGTTTTGGAGTTTGGAAAGGCAGGTGGATTAAAGCAGAAGCCAGGCTGCATACAAGCACATCAATATTTATTGAGGCAGGATAACTTAGAGCTAATACAAA
>JAPYZP010000983.1:0-19193 GCA_030522985.1 Torymus sinensis | reverse complement strand
CTATGCAGACCAATTAAATGCTCCAGCCACAACCAATCAAAACAGTCTTATTGTGATGACAGATTTCGTCCATCACTTTTTTAAGAGAGGATTATTATTTGTTTTTATTAATATTTTTAAAAACGATTGCAATTTTTTAAATACTTGAATTATCGATTCATAAGTAATGTAATGTAAAATTAATAAGATTGGCTTCCTCCTAGAGGAAGGATTTCGTAAAAGGAAAGGTACCAAGGATGCGGTAGCCCTTATTACCAGTATTATTTACAACAATCTGAAAAACAGCATACCTACTATTGCAATTTTCTTGGATTTAGCTAAAGCCTTCGACATCGTTCACCATAACATCCTATTATCAAATATAAAAACTTATGGACTACGCGGAATAGTATTAAACCTACTAAAAGACTATCTTAATTGCAGAACTCAAATAGTTAAAATCAAATACCATGTAAATAATGTACTACCAGTAGAAACAGGAGTACCACAAGGAACGATTTTTAAAATAGTTAAGAACAAGCTTTTGGATATGACACACTAAAACTATTAATATATAATTTATTAGGCAAATAATGATGTCGGTTTCTACACACACACGCCCGCATACACACACACACACACACACACACACACACACACACACACATCCATGTACAGAAATTTTCTGAAAATGGTGTATTTCGATTCGACATGTGTTAAATAACATTACTGTCATGTTTAATTATTATTAATGTATTCATTAAAATGAAGCGACGATTTTTCGATAGTATATTCAAGTCTTTCTGGAAAAGGAAGTCCTCAATTCAGATCTTTTAATTTTAAATTTTCATAAATGGACACATTTTTTATTTAAATAAATAAAAAAAGAACTGCTAATGATGTAATGTAACGATCATCCATGCGAAATGATTTGCACGTACGACTGTCACAACCATCACCGATTACTTACGCCATCTATTAATCTCCAGTTCGACTTCTTGCGATATTTATAATAAATTACACCAACGCGCCAAGTGGACTGGTATAGCATTTCAGGGCAATTATCAACATCATCATCATAGCGACGCTTCTGTAACCTCCACGCGGACCCTTTGCCTCACTCCTCCATTATATACGCATTAATAATCTATTAGATTTTTCCCGAATTCACGAAATTGGCAAAGTGATTTCACCATATTATTAAAAACACTTACCACTCCCCTTAGAAGTATTTCACTTGCCACTTGCATGTGTATGCATACAAGAGGAGGAGGTGGAGGAGGAGAGAGAAGGCAACCAGACCAAATTGCAAGACTGTATACCCGCGTGTAATTATTATCTCATCTTGCTCCTTCCTAAGCCTACCCCGTAGGCATCCTCGCATTATGCATTCTTCGTCTCGCTCTTTCTCTCTGGCGCGCGTGCGCGTGTATACACGTTTCTCGACTTTCACGATGATTATCCACGCGCAGCGCGCAGAGTCGGTTTTCCATAACTGCCGCGAAGAAAACTAAGTATTCGAAAGAGGAAGATGCGTGAGCACGAGCGGGCGAAGAAAAAATTACGCTGGAATGCCGAATAAATTGATGACTTGCCTCTCCCATGAGGCGCGAGCTGAAATTGCTAGATGCCGAGGCACTGCTTTCCTTATTCTTAATCTTCCTATACCGATGGAAAAAGCCCGTTTGATTAATTTTCGCCAGTGCAGATATTCATTAGGTGTTATTATTTCCGAGGTTGGTGGTGACAGTAATCGCCGATAGATTTCAGATAGGCAAATTATTTCTGCAAGACAATGTTGTCTGCAAATAATTTTCTATGATAAATTTAATCATATAGCTTGAAGAATAATCTTTGGATTCCTGATATTTTTAAATGGCTATTTTTGGTTGAATAGTCAACACCTAATAAATTATCGCTTACCTTATCCTGATCCCGAGACAATCACCGACCTTTGAATTATTGTTTTACATCATATTACTAATATTGTTTTTTATAGTCTTTAAACTAATACTTTAATGTTTTCCGACACCAAACAATTATTAATTTATGAACATAATTTCGTATACATTACATATAAAAGATATATTACACTATACATATATAAATAAACAGTGATATTGTTTGTTAAATATTATACTTAATTATCTAAAGGATTAATGACAAATAAGAAGAAAACATTAAAGGATGTAATTTTTGTCGCTCGTTTTGTGTATAGTTATTTTTTGTTTGAATCTAAAGTTTACAGTTTTATCAATGCATAGAAAATATTATGTATTATTTTAACATTTTTAGTTTACTGTAGTCAAAGATGTTACAAATTCTTTGAACGTAACTCTAAGCACTTCAGTAGGTGACTTCGTAACTTCGAGAAGCACCTAATCTTTTGGGCTTTTACCATGACAATTTAAGCGGAAGTTTTATCACATCTATAGCATCTTGATTGGCGCCAGTGAAGCGAATGTCGGTAAGTACTTGCACTTGGCGAGTGTTATGTTTTACTTTAATGACGATACTTACAAAGCAATCCTGAGATGCAACTTGATAGACATCTGGTGGTGGTTTACAGAAGCTGGGAGAGGCCCGTTCGGAATAAGAAATTGATTCCTGATCTTACTTTAACGAAGTCGCAAGCACAAAGGGGGAAGAAATATTCAATAATGGCGAAGAATATGTTTAGGAAATAGGAATAATAAGATGATAATTTTATTTTTGTAATAAAGAGGAATAAAGACATTCTCAGCAGCGCTAAAAGATTCTTGGTTTAAAGATTGAAATTATACATTGTACGGGAGAATAATTTTTGACAACGTATCAAACAAAATACGAAGATAACAATTGAAGTTATTGTGGTTTTTTAAGCTTACATCTACGCGATTTCTTTTAATATTACTTTTATGAGAGATTTTCTTGGTTTTCTTTTATTTAAAAATATTAAAAACTTATCAAATTATTAATTTCTCATAGTTTGAAATAATCGAAGAACATCTTTACGGAATATAATAAGAAGTAAAACTATCTTAAATTTTAGTATATCAAAGGGCGCGGCAGCACCCTGCTTGGTGAATTTAAAGAACGAAGTGACGGACGAGTAAGCGGGGCGATGACGCTCCCTTTATTCTTTGAATTATTTTATACTTTGTGTTTTACACCTAAGTGTTTATCATTAATATTAAATGTATGCAAATTAAAGAACTTGGTTTGAAATTATTATTCGAATGAGGATTTTTCTTATACGCTTATTTTTCAGATTTACAATTTTAAGATTCTATCGATCAATAAAAATAATGGAAACCATTATTTTCCGAATTTTTGAAAAGCGAATTTCACCTTGTTACAACAATTTACATCATATTGAATACGCTCAAATGTTCTCGAGAGAAATATACATACGTCAGAAAATATAACAAGAAACATCGGTTTGCTTTACGAGTTTTCCCTCCTTTTCCATATAGCGGAATCGACGTTGATGGCTCTCCCGCGAGCGAGCGCGTCTATCTTCGCGCGGCATTTTTTCGCGCGCGCCGAAAAGTCGCTGCCGCCTTCGAAATTGCTCTTCGAAACAGCGCTCGCCTTCGAGCAGTAAAGGATTTCCCCCGGGGTGCGAAAACGTCGAGTAGTCGGGTGAGGCTGATGGATATGGCGCGTTATTGCACAACAACGCCGCGGCTGTTTTCCCTCTATACTTCTATTTTTCCAGGCTCTGCCTTATTGCCATTGTATGTAAAATGAAGACAATATAAACTTTGGAAGTATGCCCCGCGAGATTATCTTTGTTGAGTTGGTTTATTCGTCTTCTTATGTAGTACTTGCTGCGGTCGTTTGCTCAACGTTCAAATGTAAAAGCATTTTCTAAAAGTTAGAGTTTTCTGAAAAATTTTAAAAATTAATTTAACATCGATATTAAAATTCATATTATTTTATGAATCTCAATTTAAAAAGTAGTAGAAAGAAAAAATACATATTTGTTGCCATATATTTTTCTAGTCTCAACTATATTAGATACATGTTTTATGAAAAAAATGGCCCATAAACATTGTTAACGTTCTAAAATATTAGCAGCATGTAGATATTGTAAAGATTAAAAAGATTTGGAATTCTTATAGTAAATTTGTTAAATTAACATTTTCGTTACTTTAGTCTATAGAAAAGTGCACGCATCACCCGTGTATTTACCAATTTTTATGTTTACAAAATTACATATATTTATTTTACCAAAGAAAATATTTGTTTAATGAAATAATTTTATCTTAACAAAAATTTATCATTCGTTTCAAAATAATATCACTTAGATTTTTAACTTATATAATAAGGTTTAATTGTTATTTGGAAAAGAAATAAAATACTTTATGTTTAATATATTATAACAAAACCCTCATTTATTTATTCACATTCTGTACAAACATATTTTACATAAAATCGATATATCTACTTCATAATCTCACGCATTCATATTGAAAAGAAACTTTTTTTATCGTGCATACGCTTTTCAGAAAGCAAAAACACTATCGAGTAGTTAAACGATTCCAAAATCGCTATCGCAATTACATTCGATCTTCGTGGAATCGTCCATGCGATAATTAGATTCTCTTCAACTTTTGTTTAACCAACACCAAACACCTTTATAATAGTACATTGTTCTCTCGATTCTTAACGAACATTGACTTAATAATTATGGGAAGGGAATAAATAATTTTGATTCTCAACGGTCCTATATATTTAACGTCTTAGCTATGGCAGATATTCAGCCTGCTGCTTGTTCCATTAATAAACGCTTAATTATGTAGTATAATATTTTATATTATACGAATAAATTTCTTAGTTAATGTGTTCAATCTTGAAGTTACGTTTGAGTAAATAGTTTACTACTAAAACCGACTATTCAATCGTAATTTCAATTTGTCGGACAGCTCCTGAAATTTTCTGGAGTTCAGTTTACTCTAAATGAATAAGAATAATTATAGTGAAGTCTGTTGATTTCAAAATAGTCACTTATAATACCCAATTTCACGCAAGCTGAGATATCGAAATTAACTATTCGTTTTTCAATTATTCAATCTAGTTAATATTTATTTAAATAAAAATACAGACCCTCTCATCATTTTAGAATAAAATCTTACTCCATAAAATCTTAAGAGCAATTCAGTACTTTTTTAAAATCTGTCGCTCGATCGATATTCTGACATCAATGCATAATACGCATATTGAAGGATATTTTTTCATTAACTACGCTAAGTTTAAACGTGTTTATCTGTAATTTGTTCGAGCGCAAATAACAGAGTATAATTCATAATTAGGAACGAGAAAGGCAAAGCGTTTTCTCATTTAACTGTCGCGAGGTCGAAACTCAGAAAAAGGACTCTTTTGCGATTTAATCTTTTCTCGTGCTAATGTTTTTCATTTAGTCTTAGAGCTATAGTTTACGGTAATCGATTTGTGACATATACATAACCGTCTTTTGATAACTAAAATCAGCGTATTTCTAAATATGTACGCGTCATTCCTTTTAACGCAGTTAGCTATCTTATACATCATAAATTACGCTGCCAGTTATATCGCAGAGTCAGAGTCTCCAAGTTTCATGAATAATTATCGCTAAAAGTTACTTAATCCGTTTATGCTGGCCAATGATTTGCTTTTTTAACAGATTGGTTACATGATCGTCACGTATATCTATATCAATAAATCTCGTTGATTTTATGTGTCATTCATTAATGATTTTACATTGTTGGTCTTTTACACTTATCAGTGTAATAATAAACAGCGAAATGTACTTCGTAAGTAAAAAAGTTATTAAAAAGCACGTAGAAAATTGAAACAGACAAACTGCGAATGATCATGCCTCCCAATTAACATTCATGTTTTCAACCCCATTTGGCAGCTATCGAATAAAGTGACCTGAGGAGGTCCAGCGCTCTATTATCGGAAGCAGTTCCTTCTTCGAATGCAACAGTGCCTCTCGATTCTGATGCGCCTATCCTGTCGGATCTTTCTACAATATTGTTGGACGTAACCTTGCTATAAGATGGACTTGATTTGGCTGTTGTTGTCTTGAACTTACGACCTGATCGGCTTCTGAATGTCGTTACCAGGGGCTCATGTGGCGCTGGCTGCGCTGTTGTTGTAGGTGTTGTAGTAGTCGTTGACGGCGTTGGATATCTCGATTCACTTGCTGATATTCCTATTGGAAGATGCAATTTGCTAATACCACGAATCAGTTCTCGAGATTCTTCCGATGTAAATTCATTAACGGGCATTCTGAGCAAGGCATTCAGAAGCTGTTCCTTTTCCTCTTCCATAGTTTTGTTCATAGGTCCGTTGCAGTGACTTATCAATAAAAGTACTAATTGTCTAACAGTTGCATTATTATCAGCTTGCTTCATCACTTTCATCAATGTATTTGTGCTCGTCTCATTCAGATTGCCAAACATTTGCTGCGCCTTCTGAATTTCATTTTCGGTTACGTTGTATACGCTGATTCTTGTAGGGAAACTGGAATCTCGAGGAGGGATGGTATTTGTTGCAGTGATTGATGAAGTGATTGTTGTAGTTATGCTAGATCTTGTTGTATACATCGGAGTTGGGGTAGCTGTATTTTCAGTATTAGCATAAACGTTTGGCAATAAAGTGAATGCCGTAGGCGCATCATTATTATTCGGGGCCCATTGCCACGGGGTCGATGGATCATTCACAAAATTTTGAGTGATTCCATCGTTCGATTCAGAAACAAAGTCATTTTTTGAAGAAGGAGTTGTACTTTGGTAATCAAAATTAGATGATTGTGTTATTTTAGGGTCATTATCTAAGCCACGATTGATGTGTTCTGGATCAATAAATACTGTTGTTTCCCATAATTGCGTAACGGTTGGAGAGGACGTCCAGTGATAAGTCGTTGGACTGTTGGTGTACCTTTGATTCGTTGATGGTTTATCAGTTTGCTGGAAACCATTATCAATATTATTGTAATTATTTCCATAACTAGGATGAGCACTGCTTGCTGTTACTAAAGATTCAGGCTTCTGCTGTTGCCTGATTGTTGTTGTATCGTAATAACGAATTCTAAATGGTTCCTTTGTAGTGGTAATTGTTTCTTGAGGTCTCTTATAAACTGGTGTAACGCTACTACCAGAAGTACCTGCATTGGATGTTTTCGTATCAATGGTACTAGCGGAAGCAGAGCTAAGAGTATTTGAAGTTGAATAATTTGGGAAAGCTGGCGGTGTTAAGTCATCGCGAAGATTCTCATTACTGTTAGTCACTGGTTTATTTGACGCAAAGTTTTGTGGAGCTGCTACTTCATAAGTTGCTGGTGTAGAAGAAGCAACATAATTATCGTTGATAGGTGTAGCATTCGAGGGCTTCACGTACTTGCCATATGGCGCATGTGTGCTTGCTGAGTTATTTTGGAAACCTCCATATCTGCTAGGTTCATTTGGAAAATAATTTTCATAATCTTTTCCAGAATTGCTGGAGCTACTTACACTATACGTAGTGGATTTGTAATTCTGCACTTCATTTATCTTTTTAGAATCAAAAATATTATTAACTTGATAAGCGAATTTATCTTCCGTTTTTTGCCCATTTATATCGTGAATGTAAGCACTCTGAGCTTCGTTTAGTGATTCATCGGGATATGGTGTAGTCGTTGTGAAAAATTCTCGTGTATAATATGGCTGATATGTTGTTGTTTCTCTCAGAATCTCGAAAGGTTCCTTGGTTGTTTCAGGGAAAGGTGTTGTAGTAGGCCGTCTTCTCCGAACGCCGTTATTATCATCTGAAAAATCAAGAACTTCATCTTTTTCTTTGGTAACAGATGGATAATCTTCTGTAGTTGTTGGAGAAGCAGTTGTTATTTCGTTTTCGCTCGTTGGTGGTTCTGTCGGTCTTATTTCAGTTAAAACTTTTTTAAAAGTGTCTGGATCTTGCAAATAAGCGGATAAGGCCTGGGTAAATACCTGCGCCAATTCTCTTAATTTGGTATTGTTAGATTTCTTCACTCCGCTTAATGGACCCTCACTTTGTTGAATATCCAAATCACTTGTATCTTCATCAGTTAAATTTTCGTCACTGTTATCGTAACTTGTATCTCCAGTTATATTATTTTCAAGTGCGTTATTCAAATTGAATAATTCTGCATAAGAACTAATTGTATGTTGAGTTAAAATACTAGATGGAAATTCAATAACAGATGTATTTTTCTTTTCAATAGGATTAGGTGTGGTTTCAAAATATTGGACATTGACAGCCGAATCAGTAGGCTTATCACTATCCTCAACATCATCAGCATTGGCAAAATATAATGCTAAAGAATGAAGTGTAGATGGACCAGATGATGTTGGGATATCCAAACCACTCCTAGTATTATTTATATTATTGAGGTTCAAATCAGGAACGGTTCCCTCAAGTCCTTGAAGCGATTTTAACATTTCTAATGCATGTTCTCTTTCATTTGCTGGCCTATTATCAAGAGAATTTCTATCACTGACAAATGATGGTTGAGTGGTTTTTTCTGGCAAGTAAGTTGCTCTTGTTCCTGATTTAATAAAGTTCGACGTTACAAAATTCTGAGATTTCGCGTTCGCTACAATATTTTTCGAATTTGGAATATAATTGGAACTAGCTGTTACAAAACTAGTTTTAGGTGTAGTGCTAGTTGTAAAAGCATAATTCTTAGTGAATGGAACATATGGTCCAAGAGTAGACATTATCTTTCCATGTTGATAAGTGACACTCTTGTCATATGGACTTGGTGTACGGCGAGGAATACCATCATAGTTTTCATTAAATTGTTTTGATTTTTCTGTAGATGCGCTAATAATGTTTTGACGATAAGCTTGCGATTCCGTTTTAGTTGAACTTTTTGTCGAAAATTTAGGCAATCCAAATCGAGCGCTATCTTGAGCTTGAATGTCATCAACAAATGTTATAGCTGGAGTCGTTGCAACGTTATCATCGACAGTGTTTGATGACACCGTATTTCGACTAAATGCGTCATTGTAAACTGGTCTAGATGTTGTATAAGATCCTGAATAATTGTCAGTAAAACGCGTGGTGGACTCTCCACTATCGTAACCTATAGTAGAAGTTACGGACGGAGTAGTAGTTTCTCTATAAAAGTCCTTGTTGTAGTATACCCTCTGTGTTGTTGGTTCGGTTGCAGTGTAGCGTTCGCTATTAAACGTTGTTTGTGTAGGATGAGTATTCCTATCACGATATGAAGCTGTTGTGTATGTAAATTGAGAATCTCTAGTTGTATAATCTGGGTACAAGGTGGTAGTTTCGTAATTACCATAAGTTGTTGATTGTTCTTGAGAACCTTGTCTGTAATAATCAGTATTTGTGAATCTTTGAGTGGTAGTAGGCGCGTCAGCCGGTGACGGAGTGGTAGTCCTAGGTTTGTATATGGGCGTGAATGTAGGTCCTGGGAAAGCGGGAATTCCAACGCGAGATCTCACAAAGCTCTGCGGACTACTTCTATCTTTAAGTGTGCTTACAGTTGTTGTAGCAGTGGATTGCTGTAGAGTATCAGCAGCAGGAGTTGAAGGCTTGTTGTTTGTGTAGAAGCTATTAAATTGATTTGAGCTGTGTGCTTTATATCTATTATTTCCACGGCTTGATGCAAAAGCTGCGCTCTCGGCTAGGTGTTGGAATTCTCTAATAGGGCTGGATGTGGACGTACGGAACGTCGTCGTTTCAGTGTATGCGGGAGTTACCTTTTGAACAGCAGCATTAAAATTTTGACGAGTAAAGGTACGGGGCTTCGTTGACTGTTTCACGCTTTGCTTATCCTCCCGCTGAGCATTGACATTAGCCGCAGATCCAAAGTATTCGTCTTCTTGACTTGATTTCACTTGATTACTATAGTATTTGTTTGTGTTTCTTTGATCGTAGTTATTTGCTTGAGTGTTCTTTCCATCATTAGAAAGCAACTGATTTTGCTGCCTGTTATTTTGAGGCTTCACATAATCATCCTTGACACGAGTTACACCGATATCTTGGTTGGACTGAGTATTTGAATACGTGACTTGACTAGCCGGTCGGGTACTCGATTTCTCATAAATTTGATTAGGATCAAAAGATTGCGTAGTTTTCGAATTTTGACCAGAAGGTAACTGATTATGAGCCGCTGAATTCCCATAAGGATTCATTCTTCCATTTTGGCGTCCATCGTAGTTTGAATTATCGAAAAAGTTGCTATTGTCATTGTTATTGGTTCTGTGAAATTCAGAATTCATCTTTTTATTCTCAATACGTTTTCTTTCTTCCTCAGCTAGTAGCTCAGCGCTGGCCTCGTAAAGCTCAGCCGACTTACTGCAGTCCACCTTAAACCACCAGTCGCAAATCAATTGCGACTGCTGAAAGATGGTACCGTTGGGACACAGGAATGAAATCTTCCGCCCATTGTCGCATATATGGAAGACCTGAAAATTTATAAATTTGCTATAAATACTTCAGAATAAGGAAAATGTGTATTTTCTCATTTAAAAATATTTAAGAAACTATAATACGAAAGAATCTCAATATTGTTTATTTATTAAAATTAAATGTATACGTACTTGGCAATTTGTCTCCAAATCAGCATAGTAACCTCCCTTTTGACCACGGCAGCTGAATGAAGTTGAAGGTATTGTTGTCAAGGCCGGATAATCCACTCCTGGTTGACCGGAAATTTCTAAAATTAAAATAAATGTAACACATTTCAAAAAGTATTTTCTGTTAGTAATCTTAACTCAGATGTTAATTCAATAAAGTTACTTACTTAACTAGTAATGAATAATGGTTAATGATACAAAAAAAAGATAGAAAGTATCCAATAAAGTAAAAATGTAAAAAAATAAAAATCTTGTAAGAAAAATGAATGTCTACTTAAATTAAAAAAGTTTTTGTGAATTATTATAAATTAAAATATTTTTAATCAACTAATTCATTATATTATTAACTCTAAATGCTACTAATAGATTCTCTCTAAAAAAATGTTATATCAATACACTATATGTTAGTACACTATGTCATAATTATAATGTTATACCATGCAAAAAAAATATTCAGCATGCACATTAGCAATACACATGAAATAATACTACCGACAACATACATTAATAAGTAATAATTATTAAAGCATTATACCCGCGCCCTTAAGCCAGTTTTTTAATAGTTTCTCGTTATTGAAGAATACTAAACAGACATGGGAATGAAATTTGAAAGGTTAATGAATTATTAAAATTGAAAGTTTATGCTTTCTTAGCTATAATGTTAGTAAGACCTTGGACACCTAGGTACTCGCCATTCTTTTCCGGTGCAAGCCTTTTGACGAGTTTGCTCAAGGCCTCGACGTCCTCCACCGATGCCTCGGCGTGCGCCACGTCCAGCTCCGAGAGGAACTCCGGCAGCCTCGCTCTTTCCTCATCGCTTGATGTCTACAATCATCGAATAATGCATTAGTATCGCACATTATGAAAACGATAAAATAATATTCATGACGCATGTGATATTCATGTTTCTAGATCAGTAGATCATTAATATTTATTTTAATGAAAATGTATGTTTGGAAGACGTGTGAAATGTTTTTATGTGTAGGCAATCCTCTGGCTATTGTTTAAACAAACATTGCTCAATTGATTTCAACAGTATTATATCCATATAAAAATTTGATAACTTTAAGGTCAGTTTGAGATGGATTTGACAATCGGGCAATTATTTCTTATTAATATTACATGATGAGTCAAGTTAGAAAAAGGAATATATCAATATTCTTACAGGCATTACATTCTTTCTAAGCTTTCAAAGAAAATAATTACATCTGTTTCTAGTAACATTTAAAGAAAGTGTAAAGGTCAGTTTTTTTTTTGTTTTAACGAAAATGAAATTTACAAAATTCACATGCAAGTAAAATGATAAATAAACTTCAATATAGTAACACGCTATTTCTAAATATATAAGTACCGTCCCGATTATAGTTCTTTTCTGCAAAATTAACGAAGTTAATATTAATTATTTATAAATTTTGTCATCAATAACCAAAATTCCAAGTAGTAGAATTTTATATTGACTTTACGAAAATTACCATTTGCATAACGAGTATTGCGTCAAACAGTATTGTTGTAGCATGTCACAATAATAGGCACATCACATTAACTTTGGCCATTTGAATCGTCATACAAAGTGTAATGAAACAAGTAAGAAAAATCGTAAAAAGAAAGAGACACTGGAATTACGCAAATCTCGAGAAAACAAATGCTTCTCTCTTTTTTCGCTCTTCCCAATTGCCTCTGCGCGAGCATCAGCCCAGAAACATCGTCGGAAGGAACTATATCTCCAACGCTTCTTTTTATCTTTCATATAGTCACGCATACAATGTCATCTCGCTTGCCCAAGTTCGCCCCCACCCTACTCGTTCTTTTTCGCACGATTATTGTTAACGCTGAGCCGTTAATGGAATCACGCTGTGCTACGTAAGAAAAAGAGGAAAGGAGAGGAAGCGAAGGAGCGAAACTTTTAAACAGAACCCGCGATAATTAAAAGGGAGCACTATCCAACGTTGTCAAAAAGCTCACAAACGTTTCCATTACATCGCTCGACGTTTATATTTCGTACGGACGTTCGAGCGAGTGCTCTTTCTATACGGCGAAACTGTGCGGGAAGCTACAGTGAATGGCGCATTGGAGTGGGAGTGCGCCTGCCGGATAGCAACCTTTCACGCGCGGGATTACGACTGGTTGCATGTCTGAAGGCGCGTGGATTGAATGTGTTTTTTCACGCTCGAGCGAGAGAGACAGTTTTTGAAAGCGATCGTTACATGCGATATGGAGCAAAAGTTTTTCCGTAGTTTTCACACGAATCGCCGGCTCTAGAATTTCGAAATCTCTTGTTTATTTTTAAAATGGTCCATGGACCGTATCAGTATGAACGATGATATTGGAAAAAGTATATGCTCGATTAACTCAATGTCTATATTTTGCAACAAAGTAAACTCAAATATCGGATCAGTTATTTTAGTTTCGTAAGATGCAAGTAACTAAAGCGTTGTCAAGATATTTGGAAATCAAAAATTGTATTTATTGATAATTTAAATCTTTTAAAATTGTATCATAAAGAACCTTCACGAAAACTTCGAAATGTTCACCATTCGTTTTGTTTCTTTTATTTATAGATTTCTTAAGTGGACGCCGAAGTCACATTCAAATTTGTGTTTTTCAAGGTTTTCTCGGTAATTAATTGATTGTTTGAGTTGCGATTTTGAAAAATAACAAAACATTAATATCCAAAGCGCGGTCAAGTCTCCAGAATTCCAAAAGATAAGAATTATTAAACTTATACGATAAAAACGTGTTAAAGTAGATACAGCGCCACCCTCCATTTATAATACATTGACTAGTGCCTCCCCTTTGCATACAAAATGAATACAAAAATTGTAATCGTCTACCTACTACTATAAAACCTTCGTTGCGGATATATCGCGGTAGGAATTTTTCAAAACAATCCCCCTCTACCGCCCCATATAATGAAGTAATTACTCAGAAAATTATTCAGGCACTTTACAATAATAATAATAATTTTGCATAACGCTCCAAACAAATTATCTAAAATTACTGGCACAGGTTTTACAGCGTCGGCTATCTATACACTTTTAAACACTTAAAACCCCATAAAATATAAACCATTAAGCATTTACCCACTCCCCCAACCCCGTTAATAATAAGCGCGATTAAAACTGGTGACAAATGAAGCGATTATCATTTTTCCATGCTCAACGCTCGTGCTAACTCGCCGCCGCGAGGGCAATTATAAAATGCCTCAATCGCAGCTGCGCGCGCGCGCGACGGACATTAGTTTCGACAAATAAAGGCAACGCGCGAACGCGTGCGCGAGCGATGTCGAAAAAAAGCCGGCTTTCCGCGTATCAGAACGAGAAACACGCGATAGCTGTAATAGCTATACCCTGCAGGCATCCAGAAACGTCGTGTGGATAACCTTCGCGCGTACGCTCGCTCGCAGCTAATTAATCCTCCTTAAGCTAATTAACGAGCGGCGCGTTCCCCCCTCTCACTTTCTCACTCGCTATCTCTCTCTCTCTCCCTCTCTCTATTTAGTCTTGAAACTTCCCCTGAACGCGCGTTGCTGCACTTCTACGCTATGGCGTTGCTGTAACTAGTGAAAGAGAGGGAGTGAGAGAGAGACATAGAGATGTAGCGTATGTTTGAGAAACTTTTTAAGAAGGTCGTAAACCCGTAAATCTGCCTCTGTTTCTGTCGCTCCGCGCTTTTATTTTGCCAGCGCGCAGGAACGACTTTTTACGCGAGCAGAGGGAGAGAAAAAAGGGGGAGACAACGGTGACATTTACATCGCGTAATACGCGCACCGTAAAGTTTTAATGGCTCTTGCGACGCTGGGACCGATTGAATATTAATTACGTCCAGTCCGGAGGACAGGACGTTTTCGTGTTTGACTAGGAAAAGTTCTGTTTTGGAACTTGGTTTGGCATGTTGTTGTTAATCAAACGAAGAAAAAACAGGTTTGGAATTCACACTGCCAGATGAAGAAGTTAGAGTCGAGTTTGGGGTTTGGAAACTTTGATTGCAATATTAATTAAAATATAGTAGTTACTTAAAGTATCTGCTATATAGTTATTAACAGTATTAAACTAAGCTTGTGTTCACTCTACCTATATAGTATTTTTTAAATAAATTATGAAAGAACGTACGTTATACCATATTACCGCAACACACTTCGTCGTGTTTCATAATTTACAATTCGCGTATAAAAAATTTGCCGATAAAAAGAAAATTTTATATACTCATTCTTAAAACACACTTCATTCGCTTTATTCTCAAAGATAAAAAATTCACTTAATGCGCGCCGCTGCCCGCCTAAAGCGCACGTCCGCGCGGTAACTCGCAGGCGCGACCCGAGAATCTTTCTGGATGCTTTTAATCAATAAATATGCGAAGATTCAAATTTTACGAGCGCGCGTGCAGCGTAAATGCGCTCTTATGCTCTGTGATATACGACGTAAACATTAACCGAATAAGTTACACGCGCGCAAAGCCGGTCCTTTTTCGCGAATAAAGGAGAGGCGCGCGTCGAAGGGAATTCGATTTATTTGTGCCGCTCGGCTGGTTTAACGTTAATAGTTGTTCAATGTTTACCGATGCATTAGCGTCGCATTTCGTGTCGATTTATGATGCACGTGCGTTAATGGCAGGTTGAATTACTATAAACATTAACGTGAAAGATAGCTAGTTGCATTTTGCGTGTATAATTAAATTGTCAGTCACTATTAATTTACAGCGATGCTCATAATGCGTAATTTTTAATAACGCGTTAATAGGTGCATTAATCATTTTTTTTTTAAATGTTATTATAAAAATAATGTAAAGGAGTTTCTATAATCGTTTTAGTTAGTAAACTGTTTATTATGCCACTTACTTTTTTTAAAACATACAAGTGCTCGAAAACGTTTATATCTTTAAAGATCGTGCTCATTATAAAGCTTAACTTTTAAAGAATCGAAATTTCCAAAAACTTCGATGGTAAAATGACCGTCATAGAGCAAAAAAATCAAATAAAAGTTTCTTCCTGGCAATTTTTAAAAGGAAGAAATTGCAAGGCAATTTTCTCCCGAACCCTAAAATAAACCTCCTTCTTTCACCCACAAAAAGAGAAAGGCATTCTCCTAAAACGTCTAGTTGGTCTGAGAGAGACCACCTCGAGCCGGCCGTGTCTCTCCTTAAACACAGCATTCGTGGACCGCGCACGCGCATTTCCCTTGCCAAACGTGTGTGCGCGCGCGCGCGCCAAGCTACCAGACTGCTCCAGTTCTACTCGCGCGAGCGATAAGTCCAAGGTCTCTAGAAGGGAAAGGCCTATTTCGCTCGCTTACGCTACGGCGAGCGCGCGCGCACGTGGCTGCGGCAGATGTTACCCGCGCGGAGACGCTCGCTCTTTCTCTCCCCGCTGGAATGCCCGAGCTGTATTTCGATTGCCGGGATTGCGCCTCGCTTGTTTGGCAAATGAGTGGGCGAGTAAGGAGGAGAGTGAATTTTGGAAATGTACTTTTTTTAGAAGGTAAAGGGAAGTACAGGTTTGATGGTTGTTAAGAAATAGGTGGGGGGGAGGAAGGAAAGAGGTCGAGTTGTTGGATTGAATGAAATTCACTTCCCGCGCGAAATCGCTTAGTTGTCTAAGTTGTACTGCATAATTGCGTTAGTATTTGGAGTGAGAAGAGTTCATTGTTATGCTAACGAGGTAAATTGATTTAGCACAGTAGAGAGTAATTTGAAAGTAATGTTATATACAAGCGCTACGCTTCATGATGAAATTCCTGCGATAAATTTTAGAAGAAGTTACTAAATTTTACTTTGTCTATTATATAGAGACTTTAATTATTGAAATTGATGAACGCAAAATAACAATATTAAAGTGTTTCAGCGAAATCTTTGGGCTAAATATTTTCCCTCGTCATTAATATTCAAGGCATTAGCGTGAAGAAACACTCATCTGGAAGTTGAAGAAGAGTGAAACAAACCGTTTCAATGTTACATGATCGTAACATAGAAGAGGAGGGTCTCATTCACTGTGATGTATGAAGAAAATCTAACTTACAAACTTTACAAATTTCCAAATATATTCTATAAATAATTAATTTTTACAAATGAAATTAAAATGTTTATGTATTTATTTTTAAGTGTGTAACCTTAATCTTACTTTATAACAGCACGAAAAACATTTTGTAAATAGAAAAAATAATGTTCTAGTAATCGTTCTAATAAGTTAAACTAAAAAAAGATTCTAATAAAATAAGATTTTAAAAGTGTTATATTTATATTAATCTTCGCTTTTTGTAACAACTTTAATGAAAATTTCGCAATAACTTTTCTTGAGCTTCCGCGAGGCAAATTATTTTGTAAAGCAACGTTCTACAGTTTTCTTTCTGTTTTGTCACCCGTTGTTTATTAACTTAGCGTTTGCCGTGCACTTAATTAGCATCTTAATTAGATTTCCATTTCTAGATTAAAATACTTCGACGTTGCTCTTAGAATAAACTCATTAATATTGAACTCTCATCAAATTCAGGTGAATAAAGAATAATGAATTCTATTGGAAAAGTTTCGTTCATTGAAATACGAAATTCAACATAAAAAATAACTTATCATCTGAGAGGAATTAAATTAAATTCGAATTAATACATAATTACTTTCTGATTAGTACATTTTAATAAAGTGATAAATGGTTACTTAATCTCTATAAAATAAACAAAAAATAATAACGGCCGTTTCTTTTATAATAGGTCATTTCTTTCTCTCAATGCGTATTTATCGTTCGCCTGACTGCACTATCTTTAGTAGTACATTAAAAAATCATCAATTCAGATTAAAAACTTTTTAATTTTAAAATGATAAATGCTTTTAAATTTCACAATGTGACTACTTGATTCAATAAATATATTTTAGCTCGGAAAAGTGGATTTCAAATTTAGGTTAAACATAAGAAATGTTAACTAGTTTGGAATCATAAAATCTTTCTATTGTTTTGCTGGAAATATTTATAAGAATGATCGTTGAAAATTGCAACCTAATCAGATAAACGCTACTGTGCTAAAACCATTTCAAAGTTTTTTACACACCTGTCTTGAGAACAATACCTTTCAAATTTTTTCATTGTAGCATATAATTAGCTATAGTGTTTCTTCTACCAGAAATTTAATATCTGTTACATCTGTTTAGCTTACGATGTTGTCATTTAATTTTAGGTGTATATTGTTTACATATGTTTTTTTAAATCATTACAATTTACGGGTTTTAAATACGTTTCAAATATTTATTGATAGATAAAATGCATTCTTAAAAATTTTTATTGACAAATAATATATAATTGAGGTACGTCGACACAGAATGGAAAGTAGAGATACATCTATGCATATACGAAACTACGGGGAGGAGAACTTGAACTTTGATTAAATTCTCGGAGAAGCTCAGTATATTCCTCTATCATACGCGAATTTCGAAGCAATAAGAAACTAAGTTCAGTTCTGATTCCATGTTTAAACTTGGCTTGAGTAAACATCGACCTGACAAGTTACCGATGCTATTTAAATTTATTTTGTAACATATATCTGCTCAATGCAACTTTATTTATTTAGATCATATTAAACTGGTTCCTATTTGTTCAGAGAGTGTCGAAAATTCTTTTAAAAATGAAAGTAAATGCTAGTAATAATGATGTAATTTTCGTATGAATATAATAGGGTGAGATCCCCAAATATGGCCCAGCGCCTAATATGGATATTCCCGATATTTCAGAACCTACGCAGCCCTATTGTTTCGTAATAGATTCATTATTAGATGTATTTCGAGAGTAAATGAGTTGTTATATGTTATTACGTCCATTGGATGTATTTTCGAATCAGGAGAGCTAATTGTTTAATTTGGAACAGGTCAAAAGTATATTTAAACAGCTAATATCGTATGAGCGCAGTTTGTTAACTGTGAATGATATCGGCTATTCTTATACATATAAGTATTTTGTTCTAGTATCAGTATAAAACATTTTGTACCCATTGCTTTTGATTAAAATATATTGTTATTCATTACATGATAAAAAGCACTTAAAAACTCAAAAATTCCCAATATGGACCACCTCTAGAATCCTTCGTATAGACAACGGCTAAATTATATACTTTATCATATTTTTTTATTGCTTAAATAGCATTGTTTATGAATTTACATATATTTAATATAGTATTTATAGTAGAGAAATAATTTATAGTGATATTTACATCAAATCTTTGTATTATAAATTGATATCGCTTTTTATACATAGATATACAAAACCATAAATAGACAATCATAGAAAATAAAGAAGATTTTTTCTTTTTTTTGAGCAAGTAAAGATGTTTGAATACTGAAATGTACGTTTTTATAAATATTTTCTATAATTTTTTTTAATGTGGTCCATACTAGCAACCCATTATTGCGAAATTTTTCTTTTCACGCCTTTAGGTTGTATTTATTGATTATTTACGTAATCACTTAGAAACATTAACATATTAGTTTTAACAGATTTCCCTAGAGCTTGATCACTCCAAAACCTTAATAGTACATTACGATACGTGTGCTTTAAGTGGCCTATTATTGCACGGCGTGAGGTTAGCGCCCGAGCGCAGCGAGGGCGCTAAACGCCGTGTAATAATGGGCCACTTAAGTCACGAGTATCGT
>JAPYZP010000982.1:0-22270 GCA_030522985.1 Torymus sinensis | reverse complement strand
TTTAATTTAATCTTGTGATATATTCAGAATTTTGCTACATAGCGAAACAATCGGTTAAAATTTTTTGATAAAGCAGTTCTGTTTGTTACTACCATTCTTTAAAAAAAAAAAGAAAAAGAAAAAAATAGAGAATAAAAAATGCGAAGGAAATAGACGAGGAAGGGAATAGAGGAGAGAGAGGAGGATAATAATCACCTGCCGTCGGAGGCATTGTCGGCGAGCTTCTTGTGCGATCCGGCATACTTGGGACTCCCCTGCTCGTCCTGCCTGATGCAGATCTGCTCGTAGGCGTGCTCGCTGCCGCTGTCCTTGGCCGCCTCGGACCTCAGCGAGCTCGCGCTTCCGTTGCCCATCGGCTTGAACGTACCGTTATTGACGTGCACGTCCACTTTCACTGATTGCGCGCGCGCGTCCATACAACAAAAAAACCCTCGTATTATTCCAGTTAGCTGTACATCCTTTTCCACTTCTTTTCCTCGGCTTTTTGCTTTTTATGAAGCGTAATTAAGAATGCCTATTTTATAAGATTTTTCATTATAATATACGTATTTAAAGTATCGATTATTGAGGCTGGTGCCTGAAGGTTGCTAGATTTTCTATTTTTAAGAAGATTTAAATATAAATTTTATCGTAATAAACGGGATGACGTTTTATTATCACGGTATAAAAAAAGGTTTCTTTTCTAATCCGTCAGATTTCCAATATTAGTCTAACGTTATGCAAGTATTATGTTATTTTTTGATTCTGTTGTAACTCACGGAGTATAAATTCAGACACTTAACAATCAAAACATATTCTGAATTTTGAGGGCATTATAAAGCACATGCTGCCACATTTTCCTTTTCTGACAACAGGGACGACCGATTCTAAGATGACTATATAACAACATAACGGCATTTCAGTAAATTAGGCATGGGACGCTTAACCTGCTTTATGGTTAAATAAGTAATAAAGGTAATTTTAACTTTTGTTGATAAATCATTTTACGCCATTATGGTCTTGCAACTCTGCGGCTAAATGCAAATTATCTAAAACGATGATTATGCATAACTACACTGTAGGTTTCACAGCTGATTTCCCTTGGGCAATTTTAACGATTTTTTTCCGATTTTTCGTAAGAGCTTAAATAAAAAATGGTTTTTATAAATAATAAAACTTTTAGAAATTTTCGTAAGAAATAACTTTACTCTTACCGATACCGTATGGTTTGATTTATTCAATAAAACAGTTATTAGGATTATAAAAGAAATTCGAATTGATTTGAACGATTGAATAGGCTCTAGAAATCAGTAAAGCGTATAGAAAAACGCTATGAATTGCAGTAGGCGACATTCGATTGAAAAGAGTGCATTCTTCCATAATTTATCGGGCAGGTGTCGCGGATCGAGGCCGCGCGCGCGTGAGATGCTGCGCTCCACTTACCCGTCAGCGGCTCATCCTTCCTCTCGCCGACGGAGGAGCGGCTGCTGGCGCTCGAGGCGCGCTCCGCGATCACGGGGGCAACGCCACCGCCGCCGCCGCCGTCGTCGAAGAGATGCGTGATGCGCGTGTAGACGACGTCGTGGGGGCTGTGCAGGTAGAAGGACTCGGAGCCGTTGCTCGTCACGGGGCTCGCGTCCTTCTGCCGGCCGGACTGGAAGGGCGAGCTCATCGGGTTGATGTAGAGGCCGTCCCGCGGCCGCGAGCCCGGCGGGTGCAGGAAGAACGGTTCCTGGAACATGGTGCTGCCGCAGCTGCCTAACGAACACTGCGACCCGCACCAAGAGCGTCACTTTCACCTTATTTTATCTACGCACCCATTCATAATGCAATGCATCAAAACTGTCAATATTTAAACAATTACTTATTAGCTCTTTTACCCTAGTTGTTAATTTTTTAATCAATGATATTTTTATTTTATTCAGATTACTTGTTAAAACTTTTCTCTACAAATTTAAATGAACAAATAGAAAGTGTTAGTCAAACTGTAATATAATTTTAGCGTGAAGATTAATAAATGATTTAGTACGTCAATAATTTGAGAGCTTTCTTTCAATAATCAGCTAAAAGAGGTTTATTTAATAAGGCGAAAAAGATAAATGTGTTGAAACCTTTTCGACGGAACTAGTAATACAGCTACATGTTGTCGCATCGCTCATGCTCTCCGAATAATCTGTGCCTAGCCGGTCCCTGGCCATTGCAAACGTGACATTGGAATGCGTTTTCTTCTACCTCCCTCTGAAAACGAGAAATTTCATTTTTTTTAACCTCATTTTATTGTATATCATCAAAAAATTGGCTTAGAGCTACTACAGTCATTATTTACAATATAATACTTTTAAATCTATTTAAAATGCTTTCTGTACCGAGATTAAACATTAAATCAATCCCTGCCTTCGTATAAGAAAGAAAGGCGCATTCCTTCTCGCAAAAAGGAAGACTCTGCTGACTGTTTAGCGAAGCTTAATTTGTGTCACTGCGCTCAGCGGTGTGTGGCAATATAATCAAGCATGGCTATATGATCAAGAGATGATCGTTTTCATCTCTCTTTCTATACACCAGTGCATTATAATAATAATAATAATTGCGCAAGTCGCTGCGCAATTATGATTCGTGCGTTCCCGATGCAACCGCGTGTGCAAGGGATCACTTCGCGGAAGTTCCGCTTGTGTATTCCTCATGGCAGTGCAGCGGCTGCGAGCTATTACCGACGCTGTTGCGCGATTGGCGCTGGGTACTAATGCCGCCCGCCGCGAGCAAATTGTCGTTTTTCCGCTTAATCGCTTCTAGACGCGTGTGTGCTAATGCCCGTGTATTATAATGAGCCACTCGCTTTAAAAGGGATTTTGCAATGATTAGTAGCACATTATATTCATAATAAGCTTTTGCCTTCATTGTTTGTACATTTGCATTGTTACACGGTGTTCTTTGTTAATTACCTTGACCATATTAAATGCAGCGATTTTTATCAATTTTTGGTAAAATCCTATAACTGCACGTGTATACCATTGTTTATTTCAATCATTATCAGCAATCTTTGCTCAAATTGTGTTTCTTCTAACGTAAAAAAAACGAGGTTATTATACGGAAGCACGAAATTAGTTTTACTTTGATGAAAGGCGTAAGTATACATTTTCTATAGAATTATCTTATTTTGAGATTTCGATTGTAATGTGTTAATATTTATATATGATTTGGCTAGAACAATGAAAAAGCAATTTGGTTCGGTAAGAACCATGAACGAGAAATATACGGCTATATTATCGTAAAACTTTTAGAATTTAAAATCAAACCAAATGAAAACATAAGGAACTTGGATTTGAAATTACAAAATTGCGAGAATCGTTCATCATCTTCCTCTTTGCATCTGTATGTTTGTCTATTTCTTTATTTTCCTTTTCCACTGGCATTCGCATTCGCGTAGCGAGTACTCGTACCGAAACAAATTGAGCGGTGTGCATAAAGATTGGCAAATTGCAGCGGAGAAATAAAAATGCCGCGGCTGCAGGGAGCGCGCAGCGGTTACGCGTCGGCGAGAGCGAGCCTCGCACGGAGAGCAAGTGATACGCGCTCGCTCGGATATGAAAGAACGAGATCTTTCGCTCGATGATGCAGAGCGACGCGGAGTGCCCCTGCCTATAATACACCGCTCGTAATAGAAAGCTGCGCGCCGCGGTGAAATGAAAATTTGCGCTCTCGCGCGATTAATCGTGATCGCGATACTGCTGGGGCTATTAATTAGAGCCGGTCGCAGTGGTCCGTTGTCATCTGCGTCTTTGTATATAATATCTACGCAGTGAAATTCAGCAGGTGCGTCGTTCTTGTTTGTTTTACTTTCAAGTTTAAGCGGAAGAGGTGGGTGAACTCTTTGAGAGAGTTCTTTTTACCTCAGAACGTTTTTTCGTCTACTACTTTGGGATTGCACGTGACGCAAACATTACAAAGCAATGAAGAATTTTAGATTTGATAATTTAGATGAAATCAAAATGAGGCTACTAAATTCTATTTTTGGGTACCTTTAACGTCTCTCGAAACCCCTTCATGATCCGTTCCCGCTTACGCACTCGGATTGAAGAAAACTAGATTACAAAAAGTTACATCTCTAAGTGGTACGGATCGTTGATAGCTACGTTACCGAAGAACGTTATCTGTCATTAGCTTTATATAGGAAAGTGACAACTTTAGCTATAATTATTTGAAAGCGCTCCTCTCTACTTTCACTTTTGAAATGTATCAGAAAAAATGATTGGATAATTAAGATGTTGTTTATTTTGACAAATTTTAATTTTACCGCTCAGCTTATTAATACACTGTTGTAAGGTTCTTATACATATAAAGTGAGAAAGTGAACTTTTTATTGCAATGCGCTAATGAACTACACTTAATTTCTTTAAATATTTTTAGTTTTTGTCTGTATATAGATTAGAGTAGTATTTATCTGATTGCTTCATACTGAAAGTAAACGCGTAAATAAAGTTATACCAATAACAGAACAATTTAATTATAGATTCATTTAAATAACTAACTAATAGGATATGCCCTCCATCTTCGCTTTTTGGATTCAGCTTAAATTTTGAAAATGTATTTTTGTATATCAAAATAGAAAAAGTAGCGAATATATACTAACAAGAAGAGCTTCTAATTTCCAGATCATGAATTTGATTAAAACTACGGGATGTCATTTTCAGAGCCAAAAATATGAACTCCTAGTTTAAGATTTTGCCCATTGGAATCAAAGATTGAAAAGTTTTCCGAAAATTTAGGAGAAAAGGAGTCCAGAGAGTCCTAAATAAGTCGATTAACTAAAAGTGCCAGAATAATCATACAAAAATAAACAGAAAGTAAACAGATAAAGCTTTGATTTTATATTTGCTTTGCTCATGAAGTTATAAGCAATCTAAGACAGCGTACGAAAATCTAATTAAAAATTTTCCTTTTTTTCTAATGATTTTATGGATGATATTTTTAACGATTTTCCTCCATAGTATTTGATTGCTTATAACTTTCAGAGGAATCAATATTTTCAAACTAATCAAAATTTAAATTAAAGACTTTTCGGTCTACTTTCTGTTTATTTTGTTTAATTATTCTGGCCCATTTAGCTATCGACTTAGTTAGGTCTCCATGGATACCTATTTTCTCCAAATATTTTGAAAAATGACTCTATCTTTGTCCCTATAATCCAATAGAAAAATCCTTAAAGAAGTTCATTTTTTGACTAAAAAAATTACATCCCAAGGCGATGTATAGTCTCAATTTCAATATTTTTTAAATCAACATTCAAACGTTTATTTGGAAAAAGATTATTTATTTGGTCAGCGCTCCGTACACGTAAACACTATTATGTTCAGAATTTTTTTTGAGTGATTCTATTAGCATTTTCGTTAGCTGTGCTCGTTTGAAAAGTAGTTCAATTATAGATTCCTACTTACCGACTGCACGGTTTTTATTTAATTAAATAAATTTTCATCATTTTTTTGGGAAAGTACGTTCGTCAAGCGCCCCGTATATGTAAATACAATACTCAGAAGTTTTTTTGGGTGATCCTATTGCTATTTCCGTGAGATGTATTCGTTTGAAAAATAATGTCGGTACTCACACCCTTTAAAGTTTTAACTTGAAATTCAAGATCCGGAGGTGAGAAGTTCTTCTTATAAGTTAAGTGACTTATTTTTAAAAAAAGAAACGTTGTACTTAATCATTTCTAAAAACAATACCAAGCGCATGAACATTCATTATATAATTATGATTTGATTAAATTTAAGGAATCCATATAGATTAGCAAATGATTAAGTAATAAGATAATGGCGTTTCATTGATAAATTTATTAGACCTTCATTGTACATAAATCAGCTACGACTACGCCAATAAGTTAACTGGTGATTCTCATTTCTCTTTTGCACACCAAGATAATTTCGAGTGAAAAGCGAAAAGGAGTATTTCCGCGGAAACGGATCGAAAGACGAAAAAAGCAATAAGACGAGAGGAGCTCGTCGAGTGCACAGCATTTATTAATACGCGCGAATATTCACGGCCATTGGCGTTGAAAGCCTTAACGACTTCCTGCGCGTAGAAAGTCAAGGCGGAACGATTGCTTTCAACTCGCGAAAGCGTCCACCGGTTCTCCATCTGCATATATATACATCCTCTCGGGAATCTCGCGCGCTCCTGCGAGGTATCTTGCACGAGAATATTACTGCGTCCAGGCACTTCATCAATACAGGATGGTAATTCGTGCGCGGCGAGTTTTTCCAGCCACTGTTTAGCGACACACAACAGCTGGCCCCGCGGCCTCTGTGGGTATAATTTTCAGCCTGCGCGCCGCTGAATGATAATCGTTGCGTTAGCGCGCAGATTACGTTTATTATGCGCGGAGAAAACGGTAAAAGATAGATGGCCAACGGTACCCCGAGCCCTTGGCTCTTTCGCGGCAGCCTTTACCCACAGCTTGCGCAAGGACACGCGCACATAAAGCATTTGGAGCGTGGAGTCTGTTAATACTGGGGGATGCTTCTATAGTCTAAACTCTATCAAAGTTATGCCTTTTTTATTGAATTAATTTTGCACTGAAAAAAGTTCGGTAAAAATTACAAATATAGCCTTACGAAACTACCGTATTATCTAGCAAATAACGCACTGTAAAAGGATGAAAAAATATCGGACTTTATATAAATTTTTCTAAAGATATCAGAACATCGAGACAGATAGTAACATTTTTTATAAAGTACGGTAATTTTTTTTAAGCTTGTTATAACTTGACGAGATAGTATGGTAATATAAGTGACAAAACTGTTTCTAGTTTTTCTTCATGTAGCAGGAATTCAACTCTACTTGCTTGACTGATACGAAGAAAAAAAGATATAGTAAAGGTGAATTTTTATGAGTGCAATGCATATAAGCGAGTGCGACTTCTAAAACGAAACCAGAACGAAATGAATGCGAACATGATCACAAACGGTACAATGGCCAAAACCGGTACACCGATCAAACTTACAATATCAAAATTATCTGTATTGTTTTTGTTTTGAACAGTTATTGATATAGATTCAACTTTTTTTTAGAATAAAGATTAAAATATCGATCTAAATCTCGAATTTAACATACTATTTATCCTCTCTTAAAAAAGTGATGGATTAAATCTGTCATCACAATAAGACGGTTTTGATTAGTTGTCGTAGACTCATTTAATTGGTCTATATATAGAATAAGCGCCAAAATCTAATATATTTGAATTTTCAAGATTGAGAATAATTGAAATAGTATAAGAAAAATTTCATTATTTCATTCATAAACTAACTCGATCATGTTCATAGCATCAAATTAATCAAAAAATCAATAAAATAAATAAAATAAAAAAAAAATAATACGCGCGAAGCGCGTTGAATCTAGCTATTAGTTTAATATAAAAGTTTAAATATTATAATAACAATGTTATAATCAGAACTAAAAGCATCTACGTAGATGAAAAATGTTTATTATTAAAAAAAGACTAAAATTAAAATTATTAGATTCTCATCCATTTCTGACCATAACAATCAACATGAAAATGTGTTACGATGTAAACAAAACCGTCTGATTGTATCAGCTTCCCTAAGCTTCGAAAAACATTCGGTACGTATATTGGGATTTGACATTTGTATATATAGCTAACTAAAATACATACTAAAATATGTCTATATAGCTAGCCAAGATGTCGCGACTTAGTCAGCAGCACCATTTAAAAACACAGGTGTAACTTGCTCCATCTTGGTTAGATGTACCTATATATATGGATGTCAAATCACAATAGGGTATATAAATTAAACTATGGCATGGCATGCTAGATTTACCTTTTTCCAGTATACCTTGTTAATACTGGCACTTTCAAAATATGAAATTGAAAACTCTTATATTTTCTACTATACATATAGATGTATAATGTAGACCAAAATAAATAAAAATTATTGTGGTTTGTGTTTTGTGAAAACCGAAAAAGAAGCCTAAAAACGTTAGTCAAGTCAAAATTTAAGTAAAACCTTTTTACCAAATTTATTATAGTTGTTAAGATTACGAAGGACACTAAACTATTTCACGTTGTGCAGTCTTGAAAAATAACTAAAATTAGGATTAAATTACTATGTTTTGTCTACTCTTGCGCGGTCCAAATTTTAATAACAGACTACTTATAGTTTGGGAAAGGAATATTACGAAAGAAGTTTTTTTATATATATATATATATATATATATATATATATTAAATCATAAAATATATTCTTCTATTATACTACTACTTACACTGTTCATAAAAAATATGTAAAAATGGTAGTGCAATCTTTTCTATCGTAGAAATAAAGACTATTCTTATATTGTGAACAACGTAACTTATAGGAGAATTGAAAAAAATTACATTCCTAACTTAAAAAATGACGAAACTCATATTTATTTAAAATCTCACGAAAATTCAGCAAAGTACACAACTTTCTAAAGAGAAAGTAGAATTCAGACATAAGCCGGTTCAAGGATCTCGAAAAAAAATCCCTATACCTTGCAATTAAACTAAATGTATAGTTTGTTATTGACCAAAGTCTGTCGAACTTTGTGAATAAAAAAGAGAAACTATTTTTACAGATCAACCTTGCCGATCCCCCCATAAAGAAAATAACTCCTAATTGAGAACGGGGGCACATCCATAACTGCGCGCAATCAACATAAACTAATCACTCGAGTGTGCAAAGCGCCAAAATAACCGACGAGGACTATCATCGTTATGCAGTGAACGTGCGCAAGGTCGCGCGCACGCCTTTTTCCTTCCTGCCGCGGCCATTCTCAAAGACTGCAGCGCGCACATACACGCGGCTAATTAAACTGTACCGCAAGAACGGAGCGCTCCTAACTCCCTTTCTACACACTGTACTGCGGGATGCGCGCGAGAGGCGCCTGCGGGCGGCAGAGTTCGCCAATGAAGCGCCCGTTCGTGACACGAATGCACCGCGCGCGGTTAGCGCTCCAACAGCTGACGCAGCTGCGTGCATGGGGCCTTGACTGAGATGTGAGTGCGTATCGGTCCCCTGCTTCGATCTCGGTGAATAAAGTCACGAGATTCGGGGCTTTCATTGCCTGATTGACACGCTTTATTATTCGATCGGGAATTATCGAGTTTTATGGTGTCTAACGTAAGGAAGACATTTGGATGTTAAAGAATTTTCTGAATTTTGAAAGTGGGATCGAAGGAGTTATAGTAGAAAGCGGCTTTTCTAGTAGAAATCAGAGACATATACCTAATTTTCTACATTTTAACGGAGAGGCTCGTGACATTTAGCCTTATATTACTGATAAATTGCATAGTACTATTATGATCGCCATTCACGGCAGATATTATTTTAAATTATCAGAATTTAATGGAAAACAAATAACGGGTTTTATTAGTCCCAATTGTGGTTTGTAATTTAGAAGTAAAAAATGTTAGTTAAATAATTTTCATAAATTAATTTCATTATAAGACAATAAAGTTCCTTTGTTAATCTACCGGATGTACGCTATATGAATTCGAAGGATTTACAAAAAGTTAGTGAAATTATATAAGAATTCAGTAACTGCATTCAAGGATGTCAATAAATCTTTTTATGTGAATAACTTTTTTATACAATTTTATTAGTGCTATAATAGTAGGATCTATATGAAACAATGATTAGAAATAGTAGAAAAATGTCGAAAGTTTTTTAAGAATTTAATATATATTGATTATTATTGAACTGTAGTAAACTACGAGGTTTAAAACATTTTTGTTGAAGAAAATTGATGTGTTCAGAGATATTACGAAAATCTTAATGTATGTATATAACTGCAGCGTTTTCGTTGTAATAGCAAAAAACCTTTATTTTGGTGGTTATACTTGGTTCTTGCCGAACTACTTTACGTAAAATTGATTTTTAAACACTCGTTTAAACATCTTATTACGTGCAGTTGAATGTCAAGTTATTAAATGAATGGAAATTTCTACGTATTTCAAATTGCGTGCTTTAGAAAGCTTGGCTGTGAACACCTATAATTCATCAGAACATATTTCTATAGAAAAATTAAATTTTTTATATGGTACAACATTTCTTGGTTCATCTTTCTACAATATAAATTTACGTTAAAGGAACGCTAAAAGGCTTTCTTTTCGATACATCACATTTATTACATTGAAAAGTGGAAAACGAAAGTGCTTAATTTTTCCATTTTTACAGATTTAATTTTGAAGGAAATCATAAATTCTTAGAAAATCATAAATTAAAAACTTCTTATTAGAACAGTTTCTATTATCCATTGTAATTAGGTATTATTTCGTACTTATAGAAAATATAAATTGGAACCGTCTTAAATTGAGTTGCTTAGCGTTATTTTCATTATATAAAACAATTAATAACAGATTTTGAAAGCGTGTATCATTATTTTAAGAATGATGATAAAAACAAGCTTATGATCTTTTTACTTAAAAATGCATTTTTAGAGTACAATTTACTCTTAAAACTCAAACACGTTTTATAGGCCAGTGAAGCGTGAAAGAAATGTCTTTACTCCCGAGGTGCTTTTTAAAAGAAAGTGAAAATGCCTAATTATTCAAGTCCGTTGAAGTGTTGCTGTGCCTCGTAGAAATTCGCGTGTTCGCGGCAAAGAGAGAAAGATATGATACAAGCGAATTTCGCGTGGCACGGTGTGCTAGTGAAGTGAGGCGATTCGCACCTGACAGCGCGCGAAAGTCGATGTAATTGCCTCGTAAAATGCATTTCTATCCTAACCCCCCGAGTGAAACTCGTCTTTACCCTCAGAAATATTTAAAGAAGAGAAATACTTGTTGAAATGCATGCGTGAAAGAAAATTTGTAAGCTTTATTTTACAAAACAGAGGTTTTTTTTTTACTGAGTAAATGCTACTTTTAGCAATGCGAATACACTTGGTTAGTTATTCTAGATATAATTTATGTACCTTATCTACATAAGGAGGAGTGTCAGTTAAAATATTTCTTTAAGAACAATTGCAGGGTTTCATAATACTAAGATATTTTTAGGAGTCAGTGTATACACCATTAAAATAGTTTCTGTGTGATTTTAGATTTTACGAATTAATTGGACACATTTTTTTTATCATCAAACTATTGTTGTAATTAACAAACGACTTAAAGCAGCGCATTGCGTGCAATGGAATATATTAATGATTTTTTTTTATCTATATTAATTGTCTAGTGGTTGTGATATATTTACTGATAGGTATAAGAAAAATAATGTTCACCAAGTATTCATGGAACTTATATCGTGTGTAAATTGCCAATTATATTTCATATAAGACGAAATCGATCGATATAATACAAGACATACATTTTAAGTAAAAAGTAGTTCAGAAACTTGAATAATTCGTATAATTTTTTTTAGTCTGATTGAATCAGTAAAACAATATCTTGAACACATATTTCCAATTGTCTTCGCAAGTGATCTATTTTACCGAGAAAGCAAAGTCACCTAAAAATTAACAGACTTGTAAAAGTCAATGATGGATATTTGTTACTAGCCATATCTGGTTACAGAAAATATTTATATTGCTGATTTAACGGGAAATTTTATAACTTATTTCGCAAATATTCTTATTTTTCACTCGATTTTAATGCATAAGAAGAGCTCATCCTTATACTTTAAAAATAAATATATAGATAAGTATCGCGTGAACATTTGTTTGTATGAATATATTGGTATAATTATTTTATTGTAAATTGCGACGTTAATTATTTATCGCGTTATAATTTTTTATTGCGTTACTCAGTTGCCCCGTACTAAACATGTTGTCTGAATTTCACTAGATTTTAGCTGGATGTTATTTAGATATCCTGATTCAAGCATGCAGTGGTACAATTTATTTCCTATATAAATTTCCGGAGCAGAATCATGCATTTCCTTAAATAGCAAAAAATAGATCTCAGTTACGTATGTAGTAGTAAATTATAATTATTTCCTATTCAGTTTTGCTAAAGAAAAGGCCAAAGAATTGTTGTCACATGAAAGCTAATCGCGCTAACGACTTATTTCAGGACGCGAACTCATGTGGCATCCTCTTACATCACCCGACGCGCGTATATAACATGCTGGCCGACCAAGTGGGTGAAGGACGAGACGTCGAATTCGTCGCTCTTCCTGTAGCGAGATCGAAACCTTCGCTTAGCAGATTTATGGTACCCGTCATTGAAAAAATCGAACAGCGTAAATTGCTCGCAGATAAACGCATATGGGTAAACAGGTCTAGAATCAAAGTGGAGCGAGAACGCGCATTTCAATTGAGAAACGAGTGCATTAATTGCGGGGGTACATTGTCTCACTGACTGCATAGATATAATACAAGTGTCTCGTAAATCTGAACATATGAATTAAGTGTATTATTTTTCTTGCGCACTATTATTCATTTGTGAACTTCTTTAATATAACAAGTTTCATTATACAGAAGGAAATAATTAATTTAAATTATTTTCCCATTTATAATTTTATTAATGAAGAAGTTTCTTTATTTCACGTGGATAAAGGTAATTGTAGTTTTTCTTCTATAGAATCACGCTGTAGGTAAGTCTGAGTTTCAAGAAATAATAAATTAAGAAAAATACAAAAATTTGTTTTCTATGGTTGTTATTTTTAGCGTAACGCGTGACAAAATAAAATACCTTTCATCTGTAATAATTACTTCTTATTATTGTAATTTACCTTCATAAATAAAAAATGTGCTTAAAAAATAAAAATAAAAATATGTATAAACAAAAAATGATTGTTTTCTCAAGGCATCCGGTCTTGTTTTTTCTGTATATTTTAAAAAGTTCTGATTTTCTTTATTTGTGTATTTTAGATAAGACCCAGACAGATTGATACGATTACCGATAAGACAGGAGGATGTAAACAGCTACTTCATCCTGAGATGAAATCATCGAGTTCAACGAGATCCCCGCTAATTTGCGTACAGATAGGCAGGCACACACGCCATGTACATATGCGCAATGTAAGTATACGCGCTCTTGCGGCGATTTTATTCAGAGTTTGCCCCCCTTTCTCCCGAAACCGAGGATCGGCTCCTGCTCGCCTCGTGCGCTCGATGGAAATAATCCACGCAACGCTCGCCAAGGATCCCATAAGTACGCTGGAGGCCTACTTACGCGCGCGCGAGGAGATTGTGCCTTGTGCATGCACGCGCCATTTATGAGGCGTGCGCGAGCTCGCAAGCGTCATATTCCGTTTTTTGCTCCCCCGCAGCCACCTTTTTCTCCTTAACTCGCCGGGCTTTTCTCTTTGAGCGGATCGCAGAAGCATATTTATCAAGTGTGACATTAAAGACTTCATGAATGAACGTGGCGTATGAATTTGGCACTTGGGGCCTTTGTAGAAAACAATACATGTCGGCAATTTATATCATTACTATTACTGTATATTATATCAGATTGTTACTGGGGCTTGTTGCAAGATCAACTGAAATCGGTACTAAACCCATTGTAGTAATTATAATCATAATTTATAATGCACAAATAACATACTGAATCTACTGCTAAAGCTAAAATATTATTTACTTCTAGTAAATAATGGGTGAACTTTCTTTTATATTATTTTTCTCTCAATTCTCTCCAATAATTTGGTGCTACAATTATTGTTGTTGAAATTATCACTATTATCATATTATAAATTAATTTTAATTAGTAGTAATAGAGATATTTTTATCAGGTTGAAAGAATCATTTTGCGTTGCAGCTATGGCAGATTTTAGATGAAAGAATTGCCCTGCTGCACTGCGAAAACGTAGACAAATCTTCAACGCTTGCGAGTCACTGTCATTAATATTATTATTTTTCGTCATTACACCGCGCGCTACTCATAATTTTCGCGAGCTACAAATGACTCTATTTAATTAATAAAAGAAAAGAAAGAAAAAAAGAAAAAAGACGCCATCGGGCACGACTTTTACCGCAAGTGTGCCTTGGCGCGGTGCTCGCGCGTGCGCAAAAGAGTACGAGAGGAGTCTTCTCGAACGAAGTCAGCATATAATTATCAGCATAATTGGTGTGACTTTCCTGAGCGCAACCAACTTTTTGTAAGTTTACGCTACCGCCTACTGCACGACCGCCTGTATTATAGTTATTTTTACAAAATGTGAACGAATCTCGGCTACAGTTCAAATGGTAGAATATATAGGTTCATGGTTTTTTTATTTACTACTATATCGTAACACGCTAGCTTTCCATTATAAATATTTCATAAATTACAATAATTTTTAACTAAAGTCAAATAAAAGTAAAAGAAGTTTTTTATATACATACGTATGTATATAGCTCCATTATTGTAATTCACGTGTTATTGAACTTTCTACTTAATTTTCTTAATTTAATGTTTTAAAATGCACGAATAATCTTGTTTTTTAGACAATTATTTAACTTTGGAATAAAATATTTGTAAGGGTTACTCAAAATCTTAGTTTTAGGTAAATAAACTTTGTAAACTCCACAAAGATTTGTAAAAATATTGCCAAGATTAGAATGATAACAGATAATGTTTCCATAATTTGTTATTTTTAATCTTCCAATGAAAACTACTTTCACTATCGTCTAGACCATAAATCACTAACTTGAATACTTTGATACTCGATAAAATACATTTGGCAAGAAAACTTGAATTTCTTAAAAAGATTTTGATATCGTACCTATCTCAAATTCAAACTTTGATTCAGCAACATGCTCAATCTAAAACTACTTTTATTTATGTGAGAACAGCTGAAGACAGCAATCAATTGCACATTTAACAATTAGCCAATTATCTGTAATTAATACGTCTGATACCGTATTAATAATGTATTTACAAAGGTTAATAATTCATGACATTCGTCTGCTTGTTATATTTTTTTTTGTCTCTAGGTTAAGTTTGAAAACACGAGAAATGTGTCAAAGTAAAATTCGTTGAAAAGCAAAATCTCGAGAAACGTGGCTTTGCGGTACCGTAATACGGTTCACTTGCGGTGTACATCCACGCAGAACAAGCGAAACGCTCCGCGGCTTTGCGTACCGAGCGCGAAAGCAATCATAAAAAAGTAATGCCTAATTCGTACGTACATAAAAATCTTTAAATTATGTTAAATTATATTTCAAAATTTATAAAAGTTTAATATGGATATTTTATACGAGTCAATTGTTTCTCATTTGAAACCTCTATACTCGATAGGATGTATTAAAAATCGTAAAGTATAATACTATTTTTCAATATCCGTTAACGATTATCCGTTTAAACGATTAGCCTTGATAGATGAAAATAATTTTCATTTTCCCGCGAGTATATAAGGTAAAAGCAGAAATAATAAACCAGGAGCGATGCTTCAATGAAGCGGTCAAAAAGGACAGCTAAACACGATTAAAATAAGGCAAATATTTATAAGCTGGGATTTATCGGCTTGCTCTTCTCGTAAAGCTCTGGTGTCGCTGGAAAATCTCTCCGAACGCGCACATATATTACCGGATACATTTCACTTTTCCCAAATAAAACACGTAAATATGCAAATGTGCATCGCAACGACCGATCAGTACCTCAACGCGCCCACCCAGTGCAAGGATAAATAAGAAACTCACCTGAGGCAGATCAGCTGTGCGCGAGATATAGGTTTACGCAGAGAGAGAGAGAGGGACTGAGTGGAACGACTCAATTTTAACGAAGCACACTCGAATTTCTCCTGCGACAGCAGGTCACCTCGCGCTAGCCGCGTTCGCCGCGGCGACGATAACCGCTGCGCACAATCTCCGGTTGAACTTGTCACTCTTCACACTGCCGATTCGCTCGCGTTTCCGCATTCGGTCACCAAAACACCGTCGATTTTCACAGACTCTCTCTCTCGGCCGGCCGCCTTGGCGAACGAGGAAAACACTTGGGGAACAAACTGTTGCATGCGAGAAAAATGTATCATAGCGCAGGCGCGCGCGCGCGCAGGGCTGTAGCGGCGGAGCCTAGCCTCGGACAACGAACTCGCGCGACCGACAAGAACTGAGAGCTATCCTGGCGCGCGTGCGCTCGCGGGCCGCCCCATCCGCGCGTCCACCTGTTGTCGGCGCGAGATCGCCGCCGCCGCCGCCGCCGCCGCCGAGGCGCAAGAGAGAAAGAGAGCCAAGTACACGCGAGCGGCGCGGAGAGAGGGCCTGCACCTCTCTCCGCAACTCTCTCTCCGCAGAGCGTACTTACTCTCCTTCGAGTGTGCCGGCTGTCGAAGATTCCACGCTTTTTCCTTTCCTAGATGAGCTGCGAAGGCGGTGCTTCGGGATATCTCTTGCGGGACGTAAGAATAGTCGTGCGATTCGAGCTTGATGGATGAGGCTGCTTGACGGCTTCCGATCCAAGTTTATCTAACTGTGCGCGATCGTTCTCAATCGAACGTGGATTGTGGCAAAACATTCTCTGCTAATTGCTTGCTCTTCGGCCAATTAATTTCGTTTACTGCCTTTTTAATTGTTGCTCTTTAAAATTAATAAGAGGTCGAAAAGTCTAACAATCGAATATTGTTCAACAAAACATTTCATATTTATAGTTTTATATAATTTCTCGAACGCCAATTAAGTTTGTTTGAAATAAGCTGATATGAATTTCTTACCATTAAACGAATGTTCAAAAATCTTTTCTAACTATATATTTTCGTAAACATCTTTTTGCCTTCCTGCGGTTAAAGTTGCTCGATCATCAAATTGATCTAGTTTTTCCAACACTTTCTTTTCATAGTCTAGCTTACACTCTCATTTCAAGACGATACAATTTTTTGATATATTCTCGAATCGGTATACTTTAGTAGCCCGCCATCCATCATACGAATGAGCCTCACATGGAGAAATAGGCGGGCTCGCGCTTTGAAGCGTAAAGGTCATCCCGTCGCTGGCCCTTTGTCTATGGCGGCAGGCGTTAACCGCGCGACTTTTAATAAACTTGCGTAATTTACGAATTTCCGGCCGGGAGTTGCGCGCGCAGCAGCATTGTGTCTATACATGTATAGTTGGGCGAAAGGCCGGCGCGCGCTTATGAGCCGGACATGCGAGAGAGCACGCACCGCGCAGAGGAGTCCGCGCAGCTGCAGGCGCGGGTCCGAGGTGGGAAATATTACGGTTTTCTCTGCTCGCCGGCTCAGAACCGTTAAGCCTAAGTGCACGAAAAACCGGAGCCTAAGGAGATTGCGCTTTAAGTGACTTTTAGCAAATTGAACGGGGAAAAATATACCGCGCTAGCGCCGCGTATATAACAACGAGGAGCGAGAGAGCGAGCTATATATATATACGAGAAAAAATATATACGAGGAGCTCAGCAGGTTCGCGGCCTTTGCGCCAGCTACGTGGCACACTTCGCGAGTATCTGTGTTACCGACGTTGTTATACCTATTAAGGAATTACTATATTTTTTTTTATAATTTTGTTACTTTCTTTAAAATGCGGATGTCGTGACAAGATATTAGAATATTGTAGTATGCTGAGGCAGCCTGAAGGGTGATCTTGAACAAAATTTTCAATATACTAATTTATAATCAAAACGTAGGAAGTAGTTATTTTCTTATTAATATAATTTCGAAATGTATGCGTAAGCAAAGTATAATTAATGATAACAGATGCATAAGCAATTAAATTTTAAAATTATATGTAACGGTTACATAAAATTGTAGAACTTAAATTGATAGACTACCTAATAGCTACCAATATAGAAAGGCGACAGATTTTGTCTCAGACTTCAATTAGATTTTAATTGAATGAATATGTAAATTTAATTATATCTCATTCAAAGACATAAGCACATTCGGATAAAGAATGTTCGTTCAGCCAATTCAATATTATATTTTATAAAGCATAGATGTACCGAATAATTAAATCATTAAATAATGATTCGGTATAATATCTTCACCGTGACTTTCTAAAAAAAAATGAACGTGTAATAAAGATTTTAGAAACAGCTCGAAATACAGGCCTTCAAGATAAAAAACTAAAGCTATGATTCAGTACAGCTTGTTTGGTGTGTTGAACATCTTTAATGCTAATTATGTGCAGTTGAATTTAATTAACTCATCGTGAATCTACTTATATTTTAAGATATTTCAACCGCTAGTGAATCTGTACGTGTTGTATAAAAATTAATTCTAATATTCTTCAAAATAGTTTTTGAAAGTTTTAGTGAACTAAAAACCGCTGCGAATTCATTAGCACGTATAGCTTCCTCCAAATTAATTTATCGTTCCTATATGTATATTATATATATTAAGTTTAAAATATGTTCATTTATTATATTTTTTTGTTAATGTTTTAATAAGTTTGTATATATATTATAATTCTAATTTTGATTTCTTTTAATTGTACATTATAATTTTCGTTATCCTCTTCTGTTATTTTTAATAAAATATCGTGGATTGTTTTCCAAAAAAATATTAGTTCCCACTGAGATTACGTCAACGAAAACGTACTATGTTAAGAATCTATAAATTTCAAACTGATACATGAAGTCGGCATTGAGAAATTACGATTTTGAAAAAAACGTAAAAGAATTTTAACCTAAATATCTCTAAAAATAATGAAAAAATTCTTTTTTGCCTAGCGGGCCTACAGTACCACTTTTGCTCCCAGTACCCGATCACACAGGTTGTATTTTCGGCCTCGCTAAGCAAAAAATAGTATACGCACCACGGAAGAAAATAAAGAATACTTCAGATCGCATGTCTGTTACCCTCGCCTTTGGCTTGGGTGTCAATTTACTTGCGATCTGGGACATTCTTTACTTTTACTCCCTAGATGCGTAATATACTATTTAGCTGAAGAACTTAAACGATAAATACAAAAACTCTAGATCACCACAAAATTTTCACATAATTAAACCAATTTCTTTTTTCTCTAGTTATCATGCGACAAAGAAAATGACTTTGAAAAATGCTAAAATTTTAAATATTAAATATCTCAAAAAAAATCACAGCATCTTCATGAAAATTCACACATATAATTACTATAACACACTCATGGTATACAAAATCTAACCCTACAAAGAATTTCAAAGCGATTAAACCAATTTTACTTTAGTTATGCAACGAGGTACGAAATCACTTTTTTTTATAAATTTTTTTTTTATATAAAAATATTGAATAAAAAAACATAAAAATTTAACAAGATATAGTACTCAATATTCCTTATAACCAAAAAAATATTTATCTCAATATCTTTTTTTAATTCAGAAATATAACCTATTTACAAAGAATTACGTTTTCATAATTAATAACTTATGACGAATATAGCTATCGACTTTTTTTTTTTAAATTGTAGAAAATTGTATCCTGCATACAGATAATTCATGATATATAAATAAAATTCATTTTAAATATTAAAAAATCGAAAATAAAAATTTTTAAAATAAAAAAATTACTATGAAAAAAAATAATTGAATTTTACAAAAATAGAATATTGACCCCAATGGTTGAAGCAAAATCTAAAAAAATCATCTCTAGCTGGTTAAAATTGATCCAGTAGATCATGAGATATCAGCGTAAACAGACATACGCGCACGCACCACACACACACACACACACACACACACACACACACACACACACACACACACACACACACACACACACACACACACACACACACACACACACAGACACACGCATACACACGCACACACACACACACACACACACACACACACACACACGCATCCATGCAGACATTTTTTTTAGTATCACAAAGCTTCCTTTAGGAGGAAGCAATTGTTTGAGACTATAATTGACTCTGCGTCAAATCAGTATTACCCTAATACATAGCAGCTTCATTTGTAATTGTTGTGAAATTCATTTATGAAAGATGTAGAATTCATAATCTTTAGGAAAATTGATTGATGAGTACATTGTGAGAATAATTAATTAGGTATTCAATTACCTCAATGCGTAGGATAACTGATTATTACCGAAACTATATTACCATAAAAAAAAATTTAATTTAATATATGTTTACTAATATCAAACAATACTAAAGAAAAATAACTCATTTTTGAAATATAATTTTAAAGTTTGACAAATTTTTCATTACAACACGTATCTATTATTAATGATATAGAACCATATAGTTGTTATAAACTTTCTCTTATAAATTAATTTTCTTCTGTTTTGATTTACTTTTGCCAAACGGGAAACATTTTATCTATACTGGTGCATTTATAAGTAATGTTCAAGTTTCTCACTCATGAACTCATGAAGTATTTCCTCACTAAAGCATATAAGAGATTTCAATTTAGTTCACTTCCACCTATCATTAAAAAATAACACATTGAAAGAACTGTGTATTTACGCTGTTAATCGTAATCCTTCGCTGCGCAAACGTATATTTTAAGCAGATCAGTTTTCAGGTTTATCGTACATATATCGCCTTTTGTTGGACGAGAGCGCTCGATTAAATACATATTACCTCCAACGAAAATCTCCTCCTTATCGACGCGCCTTATCTCAACTTTCCTCAGCCTTGTGCCTTTTTCATTCATACCGACTGCTCGTTTCCCGCTGCTAATTCGTTGCTACTGCTGCAGTGCAGTCGCTCCTTTCTAACGAAATGCCGATATGCAGGCGCTTATCCGCAACTGTACATATTCCTTAGTTCAATCCTTAGAATGTCTGACAGCATGATTAGTGAACTAATGTCTCGATTGTTAGATGAGTGAGTGCAAAAAGGAGTCGAAGGTTAAAATGTCATACATAAATAAGTAGTCACAGAGTTAAGAAAATGTTTTTTAGAACCGTGAAGAAAATTGAACATCGATTTTAGAACATTTTTTTTCACTTTTTGGTATGACTGTACGTCTTATTTCACAGTTTTTATGTTCAGAAAATATTGTCGAAGTGGACATTTAAAAAAATGGAACTTATTTATCTAATATACATTGACGATTACACGAACTTTCAAAGTTTTGAGACTATGGCATCTATATTTTCTTTTTAAATTTAGTTGCTAATTTGGCTAATTCGCATAAGGCTAATCATAAATTCAAATTGTAATAATTCCGTAACCATTCTCGTCAAGCCTTTAAAATTTTGCACAGCTCTTTATATTTATGATATTTAATGACTATCAAATTTCGAATAACTTGTCACTATTTTCGTCTTATAGGCAGTACAACTTTAACATCGCTACAATCTGTTATGATAAAATCTGTAATTATAGTATAGTAAATTTATTTCTAATGAAATATTTTCACAATTCATCTATAGGTACTTAGTTCATTATTTTTAGATGCTACGTAGATAGTCGATGATATTACTAGCCATGGGCTTTGCCTCGCACTGTCGCAAAAATTTCACATTTTGTTAAAAACAATTCTTCTATAATATACATATATATGCCTGTTATTTATAGGTATATACATGATTAAATATTAATTGTATGATCTAAACTTTCTCTATATTAGATATGTTATATTCACCTCAAATCCACAATGGTAAGATCAAATTCAATACAATGACCGTTACAATGTATATATAATCTAGGATTCTACACGTTCTGTTTTGCTATCACTTAATTGAACCAAAAACATACCCAGGTATGCGTCAGTTAACTGTACCGGTACATTAAAAATGACAACTCCGGCAATAAAAACGCTCTAGCGAAAAGGCACGATATTGTCGTTTGCGCCCGGTGTAAAGAGGTAGACGTCGACGAGACCGAACATGAATAAGAATACACAACTTTATCGTTTGCTGCAGCCTCCGGTAACTGTACCTCGTATACATAAATACATACAAGTTGTGTCGCTGCGACTTTTGAATAATCGGGGGCATACATCATACATCTGATGCTTGTGTTCGTACAAACAAATTTTATTTATCGTAACATTTCGTAGTGAAAACCGCTGTTAACTACTTTAGCAGAATGCTTTCTCAAAGAGAAGAGTATTAAATTGAATTTTTTTTAAATTTAAATAAGAATTTTTTATAAAAATATTGAGATTGCGTATTCTTAAAATTTAAATTATGAGCAAGCAGCATATATATATATATATATATCTTTATTTATTTTAAACGGATTAATATCATCCGATCGGGCTGAACAAAATATGGATAGATAGGGAATTTCAAAGCCTTTCAGAAACTGGGCCTCCTTCCAACCGATATCCAAACCCGGAGCCAACAAAAATTATTTTCATTTTTCCATATTTTTCTTTTTCATTTTTGAAGTAGGATGACTGCACCAGTGAAGGAACGAATAAGAAAATTGTAACTTTTGTTATTTAATTAAGTGGTTTAAAAATGAATTATAAGTAAAACCCTTTTGAAATTTT